>CAWUER010000769.1:0-136000 GCA_963921195.1 Pegoplata infirma | reverse complement strand
TAAGATAGGTCCTTTTAATAGGTCCAAGGATAGGTCCTTTTGATAGGTCCTACACTCAAAAAAAAAAAAACTGTTAAGTTAGCAAAAAAAGCTTGTAAACCTACAGGAAAATTTGCTGATTTTGAACCCACAATTTTTTTGGTAAAGTTAGCAAAAACGTTTTGCTAAAAACTAGTGAACTGAAATTTTTTTTATTTCAACTTAGTTCATACACATTTGAGGACCCCATTGGGTTCGGACCCGATAGGTCCAGACCCCGATGGGCCTAGACCTAGTTGGGTTCCTTAAAAATCGTCATAGTTTTTGATCCAAAATTTGTGTCCGTTTCGCTCTACCTTGCTTAGTTTTTGAGATACGTGATTTTAGGGGACCACCGGGGTTTTGAGAATTACAAAACTCGATAACTTCAAAAGTATTACTCGGAGAGCTTTTGATTATTTTGCGGTCTTGTTCTACGTGTCGAGAGCTACTAAAATGATTTTTGACTTTTTGTTGTGTCCTCCATTTTGCTTAGTTTCCGAGATAGCGCCATTTTAAGTTTTCTGAAAATAAAAAAAATTTACCATTTATTTTTGCTAATATTAGCAAAAATGCTTGTAAAAATTTGGTCAACTCAATTTTAAATTTAGCAAAAAAAATTAGTTTAAATTTTGTTTAAAATTGTTAATGCGCTAAATGAAGTTTACAAGATATTTTTGCTAACATGCTAATCTCAACTAAAAATTTGCTAAAAGTTAGCTAACCAGCATTAGCAAAAAAAAATTAGTAAATCTACAAATGTATTATTTTGAGTGTAGGAAATTTTGAGTAACTTTTTAATTGTATCAATTAAAAATTTAACCAAATTTTTTGGTAAGCATTAAATAATTTTTTATTAAAATTTTACTCAATACTATTAAGTTGTTTACTGGTTTGAGTAATTGATTAATTTTTTACTCAATACTGTTAAATATTAACTCAATTTAATTTTTTTTTTTTTTTTTTTTTTTTTTTTTTTTTTTTGGAAAATCGTGCAATGGCTTCACCTCCTTCCTTTTTGGAGGATAATTTACCGCCGGATAAGTCGTTGGAGAACTTACCACCAGATAAATTAATTCAATTTCAAAAACCATCTTCCCAAATACCAGATATTGTCTTGCAAAACAGCTCTTTGTCGAATAAAAATTTAGGTGCTATACCGAAATTAAATAAGCTAATGATGATTAATGACAAAAATGGTCAATCTTTTGAGAAGGCAGGTTGTAACAACCCAATTCAACGTCCTAGTGGCCCAAAACATTCCGAAATAAATTCAAATACACTCAAAAAAATACGATAGTAGATTTACTAATTTTTTTTTGCTAATGCTAGTTAGCTAACTTTTAGCAAATTGTTAGTTGAGATTAGCATGTTAGCAAAAAATTCTTGTAAACTTCATTTAGCACATTAGCAATTTTAAACAAACGTTGAACTAATTTCTTTTGCTAAGATTTGAAATTGAGTTGACAACATTTTTACAAGATTTTTTGCTAACATTAGCAAAAATAATGGTAAATTTTTTTTTATTTTCAGAAAACTTAAAATGGCTCTATCTCGGAAACTAAGCCAGATAGGGCAAAATGGAGGGCATTTTTGGTTCTTAGAATCTCCATACTTTCGCGGGTCCTCTTCACATGTGTGGACCCTAATGGGCCCTAACTTTGGATCCAAAAAAGTTAGCATTCCCGAAAATTTTAAAATGCTCATATCTCGGTAAATATTGCCGACACAACAAAAAGTCTAAAAGCATTTTTGTAGCCCTCAATACGTAGAACAAGACCGCAAAATAGCCAAAAGCTCTCCGAGTAATATTTTTGAAGTTATCGAGTTTTTTAATTCTCAAGACCCCAGTGGTCCCCTATAATCACGTATCTCAAAAACTAAGCAAGGTAGAGCGAAACGGACACAAATTTTGGATCAAAAAATATGACGATTTTTAAGGAACCCAACTAGGTCTAGGCCCATCGGGGTCTGGACCTATCGGGTCCGAACCCAATGGGGTCCTCAAATGTGTCAAAAAAAATTTTTTTTTGTTAACTAATTATTGGCAAAACATTTTTGCTAACTTTAGCAAAAAAATTGTGGGTTCAAAATCAGCAAATTTTCTTGTAGGTTTACAAGCTTTTTTTGTTAACATTACAGTTTTTTTTTTTTGAGTGTAAAATCAACATAATTTGCGATGTAAATATACCAAATGGTCAATCTTTAGAAAAGGCTGGTTGTAGCACCCCAATTCAACGTCCTTGTGGCTTAAAACGTTCGGAAAGAATTGCAAATAAATTCAACATAACATATGCGAAGGCTGGTTGTAACAGCCCAATTAAACGTCCTAATGGCTCAAAACGTTCCGAAAGAAAGGCAAAAAAGGTCAACATAATTAGCGATGTTCAAATACCAAATGTTTCACATAATCAAGATTCTCTTGGTACTTCATTGGAGTGTGATTCTTTTCTTTCATTTACATCAGACGAGGAAAATATTCGATGTGTTCAGAACAACAAACGGAAGACATCTAATAATACTAAGGTAGATTTATCTAAATATGGTTTAAAGAAGCAAAATAGAAGGGAAAATAATTTGTTACCGAACAACACACAAAGCTCACAAAATAGGTTTGCTATTTTAGATCAGTTAAATATTCAGGTAGAGAAAAACCAAGCTAGGAAAAATAATTTAATAGAGGACACCAACGGACTATCGAAAAAAGAAAATTAATTTTGCCCGCCAATATTTTTATTTAATGTTAACATCGGTGATTTAACAAATCAACTTAAGGCTAAGAAATTTGAATATAAAATCGTTAACAAAAACAGACACAAAAGCAAGCTATTTGTAAAAGATGCATTGGTCCATGCTGAGATGATGAAATTACTTAGGGAAAATAAGATTGAGTCGTACTCATATACACCGATTGAGGAAAAACGATTAAGTATAGTGCTTAGGGGCTTATATTATAAATCCGATACTAAATTGATACAGACTGAGATTGATTCGTTAATTCCGGATACAATAGAGTCGGTCTCTAAATTTTCTACTCCTTTTTCCATAAGAAACGATTTAGATACAGGACTATTTTTAATTACATTAAAGAAGGGTAAGACTTTGAGGGAAATAACTGGCTTAAAATATTTATTAAACCAGAGAATATCATGGGAACCTCCTAAGAAAAATAGGATGGAGATACAATGTTGGCGTTGTCAACAATGGGGCCACATGTCACGTAATTGTAACCGGCCATATGCCTGTGTCAAGTGTGATCAAGGTCATGCTCCTGGGGAGTGTAAATTTGTCTCAAACAAAGACAATTTACCTTTTTGTAATAATTGCAAGCAACATGGCCATCCATCTAGTTTTAAAGGGTGTTCTGCCTATAAGAAATATGTAGAAATAAAGAATAGAATTCAACTCGCAATTAGAGAAAGGAGACAAAGGGCTTCGATTAATGTGAATAATGCTGTAAACAACACCAATTTTATACAGCAAAGTCGTTCTTATGCAAGCCTTTTTTCAAATTCCAATTTGGATCATATTCAGCAATCTATTTCAAAACCACCTATAATTCAGGAGTTTTTGAAAATTGCCAAAATTCTTTGTCAACCTGAGGAGTTATCTTTGGAAAGCAAAGTTGAGAATTTTATTATGAATTATAAAAACATTTCGGAGGATATAGCCAGACAACAATGTCGTAATCTTTTAGTCGAAGTTAATCAAGCATATGACCCATAATATATTAAACTTACTTACTTTTAATGTTAGATCTCTCATTGAATTGAGTCGGAGAATAGATCTATTGAATATTTTACGAACTAATAGGGTAGATGCTGCATTCATTCAGGAAACGCATCTATATGCTAGACATAATGTAGTTATGGAAAATTATAATTTTATAAGAGACCAAAGTTCTCAAGGAGTCGCTATAGTTTTGAGAAAATCGTACAAATATTTCAAAATCAATACAGCTGGTTTAGGTTTTCCAAATATCTTTGTTTCCATTGAAATAGTGATTGATGAGACTGTAAAAAAATTGTTAGTTGGTTCCGTGTATATACCATGTAATTGTAATTCAGAAACTCTTACAAGTGGTCTTGCGGATATAAGTGTTCTCTCTCAGAGTTTTGATGGAACATTTATTGGCGGGGATTTTAATGCTAAACATGTTTCTTGGGGTGATACAATGAACAATCAAAATGGAAATATTTTTTTTAACTTTTTACAACAAAACTCTATTTTTTTTACACGTATTTCTAATTTATTTCCATCATATCCTAACGGGTCCTCTTTCCTTGACCATTTCTTAGTGAGTTCTAATTGTATGAATTCAACGAATTCCAATTATAAAATTTGTAGTCTTCCTACATTTTCTGATCACTTTCCTCTAAAACTTCAGATTAAACTCCCAAATTTTGATGTTATTTTAAATCCACCTTCAACTTATTTATCTTTTAAAAATACAAATTGGAATAACTTTAGGAACGATATAAACAATCATCTTCTAAATTACTATCCTAATTCGGATGAAAATTTGTCGAATAGCGAAATCGATGAATATATAAATAGAATCACGAACACTATAAATACAGTATCCAACAACCATTCTGAAAAAATTGAATTAGGAAATCGAAAGTTTTTAATTTCTGAGCAAATTAAGAATTTGTTTAAAATTAAATACTCTTGGCAGAGGAATTTGAAGAAAATATATCATAGAACACTAAATCGGTCAGATTCAGAATATTTATTGCTTTCTAAACAAATACAACTATTAAATATCATTATAAAAAGGCAGGTAGCGTTAGAACAGTCTGACATTTTTAAATCAAAACTTCAGAATATTAAAGCTGGGCCCACTGCTCATAAACAGATATACAGAATTATAGGATACAGAAGAAATAAAGTAGTCAAAAATTTGTCAGTAGATGGTATAATCATTGATGATGATGCAATAAAGTTAAACAGGCTTAAGGAACACTTTTCAAACGTTTACAGTGGAAATATTCCTAGTAGAGACTTTTCAGAAGTTTCAGAAGCTATAAGTTCTACTCTTAATAGGGTACCTGATAATATACATACATTTTCAGAACATTTTCCAGCCACTAACACACAAAACTTTGAAAGTCTATCTTCTTTAGATGAAGTTTTAGCGCACTCTAAAAATATTAATAACAAAAAATCTAGTGGCTTAGACGATGTCTCCAATTTTATTATAAAAAAACTTCCAACTAAAGCTTTTGAATACCTTACGATTATTTATAATAACTGTTTGAATAACTCGTACTTTCCAGATTCGTGGAAAACTTCTAAAATTGTACCCATTCAAAAGAAGCCAAATATTACGGATATAAATAATTTGCGTCCAATTTCACTACTTTCGAATTTAGGAAAAATTTTTGAAAAAATTATAAGGGAAAAAATGGACATAGGAATTAACGCTTCGTATATTCCTGATCTACAATTTGGATTTAAAAACGGTCATTCTACTGTTGATGCGTTATTTAAATTTCATAATGATGTGGTTTCAAATCTTCGTAATCGCTGTTGTACCGTAGCGGTTTCTTTAGATGTGGAAAAAGCATTTGACCATGCTTTTCACAAAGGCATCATTTATAAAATGATTCAAATAGGATTTAACGCTTCTATTGTAAAACTTTTTCAAAGCTTTTTCACTAATAGAACATTTTGTGTCCAATTCAACGGTAAGTCGTCCGATTTTGGGAGTATTATGTGTGGTGTACCACAGGGATCCATACTAGCTCCACATCTTTATAATATATTTATGTCCGATTTCCCGCACGTAACACCAAATTCAACTGCGTTGCTATACGCGGATGATTCTCTACTTTATTCACACAATGATTCGCCTATTGACGCCTTAGCACAAGTTTCTAACCATCTAAGAGTTGTTAAACGTTTTTATGATGATTGGGGAGTCAAAATTAATACGTCTAAGAGTGAGGCTATTTGTCTCCGCAATGCATCTGGGAAATGTAAAAGTTTTGTTGTGCCAGAGAGTAAAAAGCTTAAGTTATTTCTTGATGGTACTGAAATTCCCATCACCGACAATATAAAATATCTTGGAATTCATTTTAATAATCTTGTAAAATTTAATCGTCATGCCAGAATCGTTTTAAGTAAGTCATATAAAATATTGGGAGCATTTTCGAAGATTTTATACAATAAAAGTTTGCCAAGGAGTACTAAACTTTTATTGTATAAAACAAGTATACGACCAGTTTTCTTATATGGATTCCCAATATGGTTTAACATTTCCCCAATCATAATAAAAGAAATGGAAATACTGGAACGGAAAATTTTGAGATATTGTATAGGAAAGAACTACGAATCAATCAATAAACGATATTCTAATCAATATATTTATAGTCAAGCAAAAGTAACGCCAATTGGTCTATATGTTTGCGACATTTTAAAAAGGTTTATAGAAAGAATTAGAAATCATGATAATAATTATATTAGAAACATTTTTTTTGAACAAAGAAATTTTAGCTGGACTAATACCAACTACCTATCACCGATTGGGTATATTAATGAAGTACCACCAAATTTCGACTTAAATGTCAATATATGTCCCAGCTTTTATACCAAAAGCTCTACTGGTACTCATAGAGGATAATACTATTTTTGTGATATTTTTGTGTTGTTTTTATCTTATTTTATTTAGTTTAAGTTAGAATTAAGTTTATATTAAGAGATTTTCTCTCCAATTATGTGAGTCCCGGGAGCAAGGACATATCGTCACCTAAAATGCAAAACGCCCTATCTAACATTTTATAAATTTTACAGGAGAAGCAAAAAACGTGTTTATATAAAAACTATAAAAGTTTTCATTACAAATTTCTTAAATATTAGTAAAAACACACAAACAAATTCATTTCTGTTAAAAAAAATTATAAATTTTTAATATCTGAAAAGTTATGTTAGTAACGCCCTTTTGTCTTGTAATTTTCAGAAACACAAAAAGCCCTAACTGCACTGAAGATGTTTAAAAACACCAAGCAGATGTGTTATAAAATGTAACAACATGCTAACAAAATTTTATACTGAATGTTGTTTTATAATATAGAACAAAATGTGGGCGGTATTGGAAAAAGGGGCGTGTCTCATTTCGAATTCTGTTAAACACGTTAACTGAATTCGATACAGAATGTCAATTTACCATTTTAAAGCTCATGTCAAATGAGGGTGGAATAGGACAAGGGGTATGATTTAACCTCTTAACGACCACAGGCAACTATACTTCCCAAATGAGTTTTTGCGATTTTTTTGTTCAAGTAAAAGATAGGATAAATGTGCTAAAAGATGAATTATATAAGAGTTTTAGAAAAACAAAAGTTTTGTTTTCATTAAGTCTCACTTACTCACTATAAGTTCTCAAAGTTTGCGAAGTAATAAATATATTAGGGTCATTATAATGGTCAAGAAGAGGGTTCAGAAATCCAAATTCTTATAGAATAACTTTTATTAAGTTGCATTTCTTACAGATCACGGCGAGTACCAAAATAGCCTTGGATAAATCAGCGTAATAAGGGGGAAGGAGGGGCCCAATTTTTTATGCGTAACTATTATTAGGTCACAAATTACGAAAATGGAAAGAAAATCAAAAACACCTCGGCTTCTGGAAAATTTCTTAAGATCTACAGTAAATATTGGGCATTTGATAGATACATATATCACTCGCATCCTAAAAAGCTCTTAAAGAAAAATACCTTAGCTTTATTTAAGTTAAAAAGGGCCGGTTTTAAAAAAATGCCAAACAAGTTTTTGATTTTGCAAAAAAAAAAATTTTTTCTTTAATTTTTTTTGAAAGATTAAAAAAAACAGCTATCTTAAACTCTCGGGACACATTTTTCTAGGTACATTAGGTAATCAATCAGTTACATGGATGCAAAAAAAACAACTGTTTGACCAAAATGTAAAATTACGGCCCCCTCTAACCCAGAAAGTTCTTGACCGATCACGTTGAAAAATTATGACTTAACTACTATCGGTTTTAAAAGTTGTGTCACTTGAGATGAAAACCCCCATATGTAAATGATGAAATTTGACACAGGTTGTTATTTTATCTTTCCTAAGCCCTGTATTTAATGTTAGCGGTATTAGACATCAATTCGCTTTTTATTTCTGTCCCTTTTTATGAAGAAATTATAAGCTTTCCAATGAAGCTAACGTTTTTTTATATACTGGGGGGTAATTATGTAACTTGATAGTCGTCAATCGTAACGTTTCCATCGTTATTCCATTACCATATAGTGTCATTTTATGGTAATAGAATAATGGGCTAACGATGACGATTAACGATTATCAAGTTACATAATTAGCCCCCTGCATTTTTTGTAATAATAGCAAAAATTTATAATTATGAACAATTTTTTTTTTTACTTATTTAACGAAAAATTTAGTTTGAATTTTATTCAATCGGAATGAATAACTTACAATCATGTTTTTTATCGTCATTAATTATATTGTTATTAAATTTTATGTAGAATTTATATCTTACTTAAGACTAATTATACTGCGTAAATTGCGATTTCTATAGCTGAAAAAGGAACAATTCTCGTGAGAGTACGGGCCTGAAGGGGTTAATTGGTAAATTTCTAAACTTTATTTTTTGTGTACATATACAGATATTTTTCCTATTGGTGGACATTCTGGAAGAAGAAGCATCAAAAAAACGTTTAATCTTAAAAAATAACAGTAGCGTCGGCAATATTATGTAAACAAATGTGTAGTTGGGGCTTTTTGGTTTAGCATATTTCAAAGCATGTAGTTAGGGCTTTTTGAATTTTGTTAATAAAATGTCCATTTTTGATCAAAAGAGTCTAAATTTTTTTGTGGACATGTATTTTGATCCAATACATAAGAATCAATTAAAAACGCGATTTTGAATTTTTTGTTAGTTAGGGCGTTTTGCATTTTAGGTGACGATATTGAACTTTTTTAGAATCCTTTCGATTTATTACATAATTAAAGATAAAGCTTGGTGCTGTTTAAAATTATTGAAAATTAAGATAATACGTTATAGTCTTAAGTTATCTTCTTGTATTATTGTTTCAATTTCTTTTATTGTCAAAAAAAAAAGGCTCAATAAATATTAAATATTATTAAATATTATTTTTTATTAACATGATAACCCAAGCAGAAATTGACGAAAAAAGCGTTCTGAAAGCACTGTAACAAAAAAAAAAAAGCGTTCTCAAAACGCTATTTTCAAACGCTTTGCGAGCGTTTTTGAAAAGTGTTCTGAAAGCACTATAACAAAAAAAAAGCAATCTCAAAGCGTTTTTTTGTAACTCTTTGCGAGCGTATTCGAAAAGCGTTTTAAGAGTTCTTAAGATTTTCTTTTAAAAAAAATTTCGAAGTTCCGAAACTATTTTTGAATAACAATTTTTTGTTTGTTTTTTAAGTAAAAAAAATTATCAAAAATGTTTTTAGAATTTTTTTTTTTTAAATTTTCTAAGTTTCGAAAAATTTTTGGAGTACAAAAATTTTTTTTTTCGGATTTCACTTTTTATCAAACAAATTATTATACCCGAACTAAAACAGAAATTCTTTACTTTGGAGTTTTAAAGCGCTTTGATGACTTTAAAAAAACGTTCTGAAAGCCCTTTTTTACATCGCTTTTAAAATGCTTTAAACTTAGCGTAGATCGATGTTATCATTCGGATCATCTGAAGGCACTTTGAAGTTGGTATACAGAACGCTCGTACAACCGTCCACAACGCTTTCACAACGCTTTTGCGATTGTATTTTTCTGCCTGGGAATGTTTTTAGGCTGGTGTCTAATTTTAAAAAAGTTGCAGGACGCCACCATTAACGAAAAAGAAAACAAGAATTACTATTTTTTTTACATTTTCTTAAAACCAAAAATTTTACTAACTTGCGTTTGGAACTTGGATAATAATTCACCTCGTGGTGAATAAAACCGTTTTTCACCAGCTGGTGAACAAAAAGTAACATAATTATTTTTCAACAAAAAAAAAATTTTTTTCATCAAATTTTTTTTTTAATCAATTTTTTTTTCATCAATTTTTTTTTCCATAAAATTTTTTTTTTTTCCATCAAATTGTTTTTAATCAATTTTTTTTTTTATTAAACTTTTTTTTTCATCAAATTTTTTTTTTCATAAATTTTCTTTTTTCATCAAACTTTTTTTTTTATCAAATTTTTTTTTTTCATCAAAAATTTTTTTTCCCCTCAAATTTTTTTTTTCATAATTTTTTTTTTTCATTTTTTTTTTTAATTTTTTTTTTTTCATAATTTTATTTTTTCATGATTTTTTTTTTTTACATAAATTTTTTTTATTAATTTTTTTTATTACATTTTTTATTACATCAAATTTTTTTTTATCAATTTTTTTTCTAATCAAAATTTTTTATAATTTTTTTTTTCATCATTTTTTTTTTACTTCAAAAAACTTTTCTTTTCATCAAAAAAAATTTTCTTTTCACCAAAAAATTTTTCAAAAAAAAAAATTTTTTTCTTTTTCAAAATCTTTTTTTCATCAAACATTTTTTTTCACCAAAAATCATTTTTCCCATTTTTTTTTACCAAAACAACTTTTTCAACAAGTCACAACTTTTCACATAAAAATTTTCCATTTGTAATACAACATTATTTTTTCTAAAAAAAAACTTTGCTTTGGCAAGTACACCCAAATCTTCCGCAAAACATTATCATGATTTAATGTTTTGGGCAAGAGTACAAAATTCGCAGGCATTTTTTTTTCTATGTACGTATTTTTCAGTTGTATTAACTCATAATTTGGTTGTCGCTACTATTTTTTTGATAAGACAACCGCATTTTTTTATTTCCTTCAATTATATGTCTGTTGTATCCCCGAGTAAAAATAAACATATATAACAATATATAACTTGATACAAACCTAACAAATCATAAATGATCACATATTCCGTGAGCTATTTTCTAAATTTTTTAAATGCAGTCATATGTAGTTATATATAATTTAATCATGATCCGGATTAAAATGCGTACGGTTGATATAATTATATTTAATTATATGAGGGTCAATACAAAATTTGTTTTTCTGTATAATTTAATATAAAATTATATATTTCTCATTCTGTTCCATATATGTATAACTATAAATGTTTCTAATTGACCAACAATTTTCTAAGTTTTTTAGGCAAAGTATAAAAAACTTTTTAAAATGTTCCTACCCGAGTAAAAATAAACATATATAACAATATATAACTTGATACAAACACAATAAATCATATATGATTATACATCGCGTGAGATCATTTCTAAATTTTTTAAATGCAGTCATATGTAGTTATATATAATTTAATCATGATTCGGATTAAAAGGTGTACGGTTGATATAATTATATAAAATTATATGAGGGCCAATACAAAATTTGTTTTTCTGTATAATTTAACATAAAATTATATATTGCTTATGCTGTTCCATATAAAACTATATATGTTTTCAATTAACCAACAATTTTCTAAGTTTTTTAGGCAAAGTATAAGAAACTTTTTAAAATGTTCCTAAACATTTCTTGTTAGGGTTATGTATATCACCTATCTGGTTCGAAGCGTACCCAAACATTTTTTTTGTTTTAGAAAATTAAATGTTTGGTGAATGTATCGTTGACCTGTGGTGTATCTCAACCCAAACCAAAAAAACACCAGGATTTTATATGTTTTTCTGCAATTAGATATAATTAGATCCACCAATACATGGCAATGTCTGGTCAAAACTCGGATGAAATCAAATCATATTTTATACAAGTTGATCTTTTTTAATGGAAACACCCCGAGTAAAAAAGTTTTGATATAATCATATATGCTATTATATAGTTATTTATATACATATATGATTAGGAATGAACTTTGATATGGACATACAAGTTTATATATAGCATCGTATTTTTCCTTGTTTTTTAATATGATAGCATACATATTCATTTCTATTTATATACTGATCTATATGAAATTTGATATGACATATAAGGTCGGAAATTTTGGGATATGGCAGATAAAAAGATATATGATTTTATTTATAATTATATCCCGAAAAAAATTTCAAAATTTTCTAAGTCGCGGACAATAAAAAAAAAAAAAATCAAGTCCTAAAAAATTTTATGAAAATTTTCCAAAGTCCCGGACACAAAATTTTTTTTGGCAATTTTTTTGGAGTAAAAAATCATTGAAATGTTTTTATGAGAAATTTAATTTTTTTTGAAAAGTTTTTGAGTTCCGAAAATTTTTTTTGGAAATTTTAATAATTTGCTAAGTCCCGAAAAAATTCCGAATAATGCAATAAAAACTCTTCTAATTGATAATGTATCCAATCTGATAAAATAATTTCTAATTTCACGTTTAAAATTCCAAAAACTTTTACCAGATTTCATCCAATTATATAAATATTTATCTAATTTTAACAGATAAGATATGATTTAATACAATTAGATAGACCCATTTTTGGGATCAAACTTAATCAAATTTGATATTATTTTATCAAAAATAATAGAATTTGATATAATCGTATAATATTCGATCCGCCAATTTTCGGATCAAAATTAATATGGATTTACATAAAAGCATATCTCTTCATATATAATTAAATATTGCGTCATATAACTTTTTTTTATTCGGGACATCCACCATTATTCGGATCAAATTGCGTATAAATATATATTGTGTTACATATCATTATATATTGCATCATATACAAATTTTTACTCGGGTAAACATTTCCTTGTTAGGGTTATGTATATCACCTATCTGGTTCGAAGCGTACCCAAACATTTTTTTGTTTTAGAAAATTATATGTTTGGTGAATGTATCGTTGACCTGTGGTGTATCTCAACCCAAACCAAAAAACACCAGTATTTTATATGTTTTTATGCAATTAGATCAAATTAGATCCACCAATATATGGCAATGTCTGGTCAAAACTCGGATGAAATCAAATCATATTTTATACAAGTTGATCTTTTTTAATGCAAAAACATCCACCATTATTCGGATCAAATTGCGTATAATTATATATTGTATTACATATCATTATATATTGCATCATATAAAAATTTTTACTCGGGTCAACTGAATGTAGTTGAAACTACCGATATTCAATTGTGACGACCTATATGCAAATGTATCAACCGATTTTAAGTTGTATTAACTGAATTTCAATTGGATATTTGCAAATTAATTTTCTTTGTGTACCCGAGTAAAAAGGAATTTATATAAATGTATATTATTTTATATGTTTTCATAAAACCATATACAACTATATGAGTCAAAGTATAAAATTATATCTCACTTTGAAATTTTCCAATTTTTTTAAATGATGTCATATAAAATCATATCTAATTATATTGTTCATAATATATTAATATAAATGGTAGATGTAATCATACGTTGCACATAAAACTTAATCCGATTACATTCATTATTATACGTGACTTTATATCTAATTATGTATAGGACTTTACTAAACAAAAAATCCAGTATCAATTTATGTATAATTATATATGACTAATATAATACCATTTAAAACTATATATGGTTCCATACTAAAAAAATTTCCAACAAAAATAATAGATATAATTATATGTGTCTTAAACGATAACATATCTGTGTTTGTATGGTACTATATATACGCAAATTTCGTCTAAACTCAATATATATTTATAAATGGTCGCATATGTAATGGAATATATATTTTGATATAATCATGTATAAAAAAAATATTTTTTTGACCAAACAACTAGCCATATATAATTATATATGCCAGTATTTCAAAATTTATTTTTGTGTGTCAACATATATGGTTATACAAAACTTTTTATTGTATCATATAAGATTACATATGATTTTTGGAAACCCGAGTTCGATTCCCGGCCCAGTCGAGAAAAAAAAAGTTTTTTTTTATTTTTTTTAAATAGAAAACACTTTTTTATTGCGTTTAATTTTTTTAGAACTAAAAAATTTTCATTTTTGGAATTTTTGCAATCATTTTAAAAAAATTATTTTTCTTTTATACAGTTATATATAACTATATTTGATTTATTATAAAATTATCTATAATTTTTGGGAACCCGAGTTCGATTCCAGAAAAACAATATATTTTTTTTTATTTTTTTTAAATAGAAAACACTTTTTTATTTCATTTATTTTTTTTAGAACTAAAAATTTTTTTTTTTGAATTTTTGCAACCATTTTTAAAAAATCATATTGCTGTTATATAGTTATATAGTTATATATAACTATATTTAATTTATTATAAAATTATCTATCATTTTTGGGAACCCGAGTTCGATTCCAGAAAAAAATATATTTTTTTAATTTTTTTTTAAATGGAACACACTTTTTTATTGCATTTGTTTTTTTAGAACTTAAAAAATTTTACTTTTTGAATTTTTGCAATCATTTTTAAAAATTTATATTGCATTTATATAGTTAATAATAGCTATATTTGGTTTAAACTATCAAATTATCCATGATTTTTGGAACCCGATCTCAAATCTAATTCTGATTTCCTGATTCCATGAAAAATTTCAAATTTATAAGCCAAAGTCTTATTTCACTTTGGAAGCCTATGACTTGGAATTAAGGCATACCGCTACATTAAAATTATTGTTTAAGCTTACCATGGAAGCCCCTAATAGCGCTGTACGTCATTCCAATTTTTTTTATTTTTTTGCAAATTTTATCAAAAATTTTCTAAGTCTTTTTGAAAATTGTGTACAAGTGAATAACATATTTAATTGGATATAATCATATATTACTATATGTTAGATCAATTTGATATAATAAGATACGATCAATTTATTTAAAACTAAGTCTTTTAAAGTTGTTATTTGCTAACAACGTCCGCTGGTCTAGAGGGTAGAGATTGCGATTACAAAACGGAAGACTTGTGGTTCTAATCCCCGTCCGTTCGAAGTTTTTTTTTTTTTTTTTATTTTCAGTTTGACATTATTATATCTAAAAATAAATCTAAAAACAGAAACATTTTTTGGATAAAAATGTATCCAATATTTTTTTCATAAAATCAAGATATCAGATATTATAAGATAACTTTGGCGCGGCCAAATTTCGGATGAAATTATATTATATAATATCCAATTTAATATAAAATCATGATATTGTATATTTTAAGATAACTTTGGCGCGGCCAATTTCCGGATGAAATTACATCATATTATATCATATTTAATACAAAATCATGATAATAGATAATTTGGGATAACTTTGGCGCGGCCAATTTCCGGATGAAATCACATACAATCAAATATTAAACTGTAACTTCATATATTATATGATGTTATGAGATAACTTTGGCGCGGCCAATTTTCGGATGAAATTTAGCAAAATCAGATCCAATAAATTATATATAATTTTATAAGATAACATGTTTTACCATACAATTTTTTTTTACTCGGGTATGTAAAGAAATCCAAAAGTGCATAAATAGTATCTATTACATCCACATGCATTCACTTTCAAAACATTCAAAGAAATAAACATATATTTTTATACAATTAACAGCATTTAAATATTTTTTTAATTATTCATGTTGTATTTTATTTTAAATGTGACCTTGTCCATAGTATTATGTTTACTTTATGTATCGCTAAAGAGTAAATAACTATAAAAGGAGCTAACTTGCTCAAACATTTTGGAGGCTGATGCACTTAGAGAAGAGATATGATTGTGGCAACCATAATTTAAGAGCGTCACATTTTGATTGAAAATTGTATCATATTTTTTATAAGGGTTCAAGTTGAAAAAATCCAAAGAAAAATTGAATTTAAAAATTATAGACATTTCTGGTATTCCCATACCGGTTGCAAACACTCCAGTTAGTGTCATCATCAGTAGGATTTTAAATGTCATATTATATTGACGTCAACCATAAAATTTTTGCTGCAATCATATTATGGTCCTAAATTATAATCTTTCGAATATTTAGTATCATAACATGATTGCTGCAAAAATGTTATAGTGGCTACAAACAAGTTATGATCAAATTTGCAATCATAAAATGACGCTCTTAAATTGTGGTAGCAAACATTTAAAAAAATTATTGTTTTTTTATAAACATTTTTTGCTGCAGTTACCCGAATTTTCGTTTTTTTCTTAAAATTTCTACTATTTTGTTTTACAAATTGGACCATGTTTTCAATAAAAAAATTTCTTAGAGACAACATTTTGCATAGAGAGAATTTGAGAATGTCTATCTTATAACGCATTTTAAATGTAAGTTCAATGTCAAGCTTAAACATGTTTTTAGTTGTTGGTGTTTTTTATTTGTTTACTAGGAATATCCACTAATTGGTATTAATTTGATGAAGTCACAAACATGTTCGTTGCGACTTAAAATTTTTAATTTTATACTTTATACGTATTTATTGTTAAAAACAACCAAGGTTGGCAATCGAAACGAATAACGGTATCGATATCGGTATTGGTATCGTTTTTTTATTTATTTCGGTATCGGTATCGGTTACGGTATTTGAGTTGAATCGGTACGTACCGGTATTATCGAAAAAAATGTTAAAAATATAAAAAACGCATAAAAACTTAAATTTTTTTCCAATTTTAATACTAAAACACGTATTTACGTATTTATTTTTAGCATTTTTGCTAAAATGCGCTTTAAAATGTGAAAAAAATTAAAATTGCGTTTTCTTAGGGGGTCGGCGGGGACGTTTCCGGACCACACCTACAAAAGGGGGCGGACCGAGAAAACTATAATTTTCTTATCCCCTTGACCAAAGTGCAGGACTTTGAAGTTATTCTGACATAAAAAGGTTTCATTTGTTGCAGAAAGTAAAAAAAATATGTAAAAAAGTACACTCAAAATATTTTGTAAGTAAATTCAACTGAAAAAACGTTTAAAACAATCGTTTTTCCATTTAAAAAACGGACTACTTATATTTCATTTGAAACAACATACTTTTTCAGTTATTTTTAAACGTTAATAAATGACTAGACATTCCGTAAAAGCAAATGAAATTTCAGTTATTTTAACTGTTTACAATTTTTTATTTTTTGAAGTAAAAATAAAATTTTTTGAATAACAAACTACAAAAACCGTACTTCTGTAAAATTATACGGTATAATCAGTCACAAATAATTTAACTGATAAAAATATTTTTCCTTAACTTTTGTAGTTTATTGTTTTAACAACTGTATAAATCGTTCAATATTTTATTTTCATTGAAAAACAAACGATAAAACGTTTAAAACAACTTTAACTAAAAACTTTTTGAATAACCGCAAATAGTTACTGTAAAACTTTTCTGGGTGTAGAAGAGTTAAATTCGACTTACAAGGAAGGTCTCCCTGGTGTCACCCGCCGATCTTTATGGAATTGGTTTTATTTTGTAGAGTATAAAAAATAAAGGGACACGTATTTTTTTTAGTGGCCCAAATTCATATTTAGGGGGTGAAAATGAGGGAGAAGAAACAGTAATTTTTCAATTTTTTTGCGTTTATCTCATATATTATACAAATAAACCTAGTCATGTTCCATACCAAATGAAAGGTCTTTGGAAAACCTATCTCCATGTGCAAAGAACGGTCCAAACATGCACAACTTTTCGTCATATTGAGTAAAATGACAAAATTGTTGGACATTTTTGTTAATAAGTCGAAAAATATTTACTTTTTACACGTTATTAGCATCACAATATATGTATTTTAATTACCTTTAATCTAATACCAAATACGCCTATATTACTTTTGAGCAAATAGACGTAAATCGTAAAAAACTAAAAAAGGTCAATTTCCCTCCATGCAAATCGAACCTCCTAAAACCTCCAAAAAATAAGTGTCGAAATAATTTTCGTTCTGAACAACATATCCAAATGTCATGAAGATCGGAGGATGACACCAGGGAGACTCTCCTTGTTAGCCGAATCCATGAATATCCACGGTGCCCTTTTAAAGTGATAGTTTTCTAACTTAAAAAAAAAAATTAACAATTTTCATTAGAAATATTTTATTTTGAGTAAAAAACTTTTTTTAATCATTTCTAAAAAAAAAAAATTACAAAAAATTTTTTTGAGTGTAAAATTTTTTTCGAGTGTAAGTTTTTTTTTGCTTAATTTTTGAGTGACAAAAATACTTTGTTAAATACTTTTCTATGACTCTTCCACGTTTTTAAAGCTGGTTTAACGGGGTTTTCAACATGTGGACTTAAGGTGAAACCAATTTGAAATTCACGGTTTTGTAATAATTTTTGAACCACGAAGTCCTATAAATATCAAAAAAAATCCTTGGGCACCCACATCGCGGATTAAATAAAAATCCCCAAAAAACTTAACTATACTTAGGGTTGGGGAAAGTTTCTATTGAGAGTCTAAATGATTTCAAAAAAATTTCGTGAAAATCAATCATTTTGAAGTATAATTTTTTTTTTGGAAATTTTTACTTAATCCACGATGTGGGTGCCCAAAGATTTTTTTGATTTTTATGAGACTTCGAGGAGGCATTTGGAATACGATTTTTCATTTACAAAAACCAAAAAAATTACAAATTTTCTGTTTTTTTTGTAAAAAAAACATGTTTTTTAGGAAAAACCGTTTTAATACCGTTTCAATACCGGTACGTACCGGTATCGAAGGAAAAGGTTTTTGGATACCGGTATCCGATACCAAAACTAAGTTTCGGTATTGGTATTGGTACCGGTATTCAATTTAAAGGGTTTTGAAACGGATAACGGTATTGAAAAGGTATCGATTGCCAACATTGAAAACAACTCTCACTATCTTGTCACAACAAATAAGTGAGCACAGAAATTAATATTAAGAATTTATGTAATGTGAGCGTTAAAAGAAAGTATACAGGTCTAAAGTAGATGTAATTCGTTAACGACAAAGTTGACAATAAAACCCCTTATTATTATCAATCGACTATTATTTAATATAGGAAATTTTCTAAACTTTAATTTAAGCTGGAAAAAGAAATTATTTGTAGACGATTTTTTTAGAAAATTGTTAAAAAATAATTCTAAGTTGTTTTTTTTTTTTCAAGTAAAAACATTTAAAATTTTATAAAAATAGTCCAATAGTTTAAATTCAGTTATCAACTCATTTTTCCAAAGACCCAGAGCAAAGATTTAGCAAATATTAAATGAGATACGAGGGTCGCGCTGGAAATAAAATTATTTGTAGACGTTTTTTAGAAATTTTTTAAAAAATATTTCCTAGTTGATTTTTTTTTAAGTTTAAAAATTTTAAATTTAAAAAATAGTCCAATAGTTTAAATTCAGTTATCAACTCATTTTTCCAAAGACCCAAACAAATATAAACAAGTAGAAAAGTTAAATTCGACTTGGCTGAATTTATGAATTCCCTCCATAATGCCCTTTTTAAGTAACAGTAAATTTTCTAACGTGAAAAAAATAACATTTTTGATTAGAAATATTTTATTTTGTGTAAAAAAAAACTTTTTTTTAGTAATTTTTGAAAAAAAAAAAAAAATAATTTACTAAATTTATTTTGACTGTAAAATTTTTTTTTGAGTGTAAAATTTTTTTCGATTGTATTTTTTTTTATTTTAGTGTAAAAATATTTTTGAGTGACAAAAATATAGTGTAAAATATTTTGTGACTCCCTAGTAAAAATATTATGCTAAATTTACTAAATAGATCTAATTTGATCCGTAAAATGGTTGTATCAAATAATATCTAATTGTATTACTTTAGATCAAAAAATATAAAAATTGATACAATTTGATCCTGAATTTGGTCAAATCTAATTATATCAAATTGATCTTATAATATCTATTTTATACAATTTGATGAACAAAACCAAAATACGAATCTAATTATATATGGAGCAATATCTAACCATATAAAGTGGATCAACTGTATCAAAATGATAGATATAATTTTATATAAATTTATACGAAAGCATATTAACTCATATGAGATTGTATCAAATTATATATGATTATATCAGAAAATTTTTACTCGGGCTACCAATGTTTTTAAAACATGTTTAATGGGTTTTCAACACATTAATTTAAGGTGAAACTAATCTGAAATTCATTGCTAATAACTTTTGAACCACTCGACCGATTCGTTTCAAAATGAACCAAGCCAGGGGAACGACAAATGTATAAGCCAAGCTTAAGCAGCCTCAGAATTGCCTTTCGAAAGTTAGCGTGTTTTGTATCTCGTAAATTCACGAAAAACCATTGCCGAAATTTAGTCTTTTGCCCATAATTTTTGAACCACTGGACCGATTTTGCTGGATTGCAATACCAACCTGACTACACTCAAAAAAAAAAGTTTGTAAATTTACAAGTAAAAGGTCTTGTAATTCTATTTTACTAATATTTTTGTCTTTTTACAAAAATTGTTGTATATTTAATAAAACGAAAACTACATTTGGCTTTGTAATTTTACTATTATATGTTGGTAAATTTATTTTACAAATTTTTTAGGTAAATTTACAAAAAAGTGAATTATTTTACAAATTAAAAAAATATTACAAGGTGTTTAGTTTTTTTACACAAGAAAACTGTAATTGTACAACATAATTTTACTTGATGTTATTTAGTCTTTTTACCAAAAAAATGTTTTATTACAAACATTTTTTTTTTTTAGATCGTTTACAAGGTTTTCAGTTTGAAATGTATGTATTAAAAAGTACAAAATTCCAATATAATTTTACAAAACTTATTTAATTACTAGAATTAATGTTGTATTACAAAAAAAAATTAATTATTCAACAATAGGACACGCAAAAACTTTCTAAGTTCAAAATTTTTTTTTTTTTTGCGTTTTGGAGTAAAAAATTTAGTTAAAAATAATTTTTTATAAATAATTTTTACACCATTTTTTTGGTAATTTGCGTTAAGTAAAATACCACAATTTTTATGTGTTTCTACTATATAATTGTTGTAGTTTTTCTTGTATTTTTACCATTTTTTTTGGTGATTTTACCATATTTTTTTGGTATTTTTTTTTTTAAATTTGGTACCTAAAATGTCAATAGAAAGCTGCCAATTATGAAAAATCAAATTTTTCTTATTTTAACTGGTACTTAAACATCCAACCTACAATATCCAACATTTTTTTTTCCGATTTTTTAAAAATACTTGTGAAAATAATTAAAAATTCAAAAAAAATTGTTATTTTTTGACTAATTTTTCCTGAAAATATAAGAAATTTCTTGTGTAGCCTCCTTCGCAATTCTCATATGTTCTACTTAAGAAAAACGAAATGTCGAAAAAAAAAATAAAAAAGTGCAGTGTTATACATTAAAAAGTTTGTTAAAAGTGCTCAAGTGAAAAAAAATCTTTTCAGGTTGTTGAAGTGCTACTCCAGCTGTCGAAGAAGGAAAAATAAGATGCACCAATGTAAAAAACCTTTAAATTTACAAAACCAATATGTAAATAAACCAATTTTTTTGTAAATTTACAAAACAAATATGAAAATTTAAAAAACAAAATTGTATACTTACGAAAAAAGATGTAATTTTACAAAAATGAAATAGAAAATACAAAAACAATATTGTAAATTTACAAATTTTATGGTTAAACTACTGTTTTTACGGCAAAAAAATAAGGAAAAATGGTACATATACAATAAAAATTGTAAATTTACCACTTTTTATTGTAAATATACAAGTTTTTTGCATAAAAAGCAGTAGTTTAACCAAATAATTTGTTAATCTACAATTTATTTTTTTCATTTTCTATTTTTCCTTGTAAAATAACAACCTTTTTCTGTAAGTTTACAATTTTGTTTTGTAAATTTACCAAATTTTTTGCAAATTTACAAAAAAAATGTTCACCTTGAAGATGATATTTTACAAAAAAAATTGTAAATTTACATTTTCTTTTGTTAAATCAATTTACAAATTATCCCCGTAACTTTACGGGGATTCTTGCTAGTACATATTTTACAAAACCTGCCCCGTAAAATCACGGGGATTTTATGTCATTTTACAAACTTTTTTTTTGAGTGTAGGTAAACATATATGCCAAACTTCTGGAGCATCCTTAAATTCTTTTAAAAGTTAGCGTGTTTTCAACAGACAGACGGACAGACAGTAGATCGTCTTAAAATCAATCGAGGATCATGAATATATATACTTTATGGGGTTCTAGACCAATTTTCGAGGTGTTACAAACGGCATGACAAAGTTATATACACCCTCTATCACTACACAGAAAAAAATATTTGAGTAAATTTTTAATACTATTGAGTAAATTTTTAATAAAAATTTATTAAATGTTTGAAAAAAAATTGAGTAAATTTTTAATTGACACAATTAAAGTTATCTATTTATTTTTTTTTTAAGTTTAAAAAAGTTTTAAATCTTTTTACAAAGACGATTACAAACTTTCATATACATACACAAAAACTATAAACTAAACGAGAATTCAAAAAACTATGAGAGTTTAAAAAAAAAAATTAAAAAAACTATTATATTTTTATTAAAATATTTACTTAAATTGTTTTTAAAATTTTTAAGTAAATTTTTAATTGCGTCAATTAAAAAATTACTCAATTTTTGTTTTTAAATTTAAACAAGTGATTACTCAAATTTGTTTCCTCCATATTTTTTTCAGTGTATAGTGGAGGGTATAAAAAAAAATTTCAGAGCCGTTTTGTTGAGTGTGGGGGAGGGGGGCGGGGTCCGCCGTTAGACGATGGGGACAATTTATTTTATTTTTTATAAATTTGTTTTAATTAATCAGCTTCTACCGGAGCAATGGTGCGTCCAAGAGGCGTCATTGGTGAGACTGACCCCCATTCATTTTTATACTCCAACATTTTTTCCAAACATTAACACCCCATATCTTCACTTCCTAGTTTCAAAGAATTTGCCTTATAACCGAGAAATGCTTGGCTCCAGGTAAAGGACTTCAACTGCGAACACCTACATTTTTAAACAAAATCTTCTATTTTCTATATGATATAAAATTTCAACTTGAATCAATTACGTAACCCATTTAACAATAAATTTAATCCATTTAGCAAACAATTTTTCATGTTGATAATAAAACCTATTGATTGATTTTATTTCATTTTAATTATTTCTACGCATTTGTAAATAAGTCGACTTATTTATATACAATGAAATCACCTCACTAACCTATAAAGGAAGGTAAAATTTCACTTTTAAGGCTTCCATAGCAATGACATCTATTTTATGTTTAACAAATTGTTTATATTTAAATATTTAAAATGCTTTCAATTTCTTTACTTTATTTTTTAAAGCACATTTTTTTTGGAGGCACGTGAATCTTCTATGGAAAATAGAAATATTTTGTTTTCTTCTATTTTTTTCTACATAATCTTATTAGGGGTCATTAGTATCGCAGATTTTATTTAAAATTTTATCTAGTGTTATTATCCACTAGTAAATTTTTAATCGGTAATTGAAAATTTGTGACAACGATTTTTTTAAATCATCATTAGAACGGACTATACGAAATAAAATATAACAAGTAGAAAAGTTAAATTTGGCTTGGCCGAATCTATGAATACCCT
The DNA here is from genome assembly GCA_963921195.1 of Pegoplata infirma. Lineage (NCBI taxonomy): Eukaryota > Metazoa > Arthropoda > Insecta > Diptera > Anthomyiidae > Pegoplata > Pegoplata infirma. The sequence goes on along the minus strand of CAWUER010000769.1, from coordinate 112,480 downwards.
CCACAATATTAACCAAGGTAGAGATAAAAAATAATGGCCCGTACCACAGAAAAAGTATATTTTAACAAAAGTTTTTTTCCATACATTTTAAAAACAAAAACAATTTGTATAGAAATATAAGGTACTTTGTATAAAAGGTACTTTTTATAAAATGTAAGTTTTATAAAAGGTATATTTTATAAAAGGTACTTTTTATAAAAGGTACTTTTTATAAAAGGTACTTTTTATAAAAGGTACTTTTTATAAAAGGTACTTTTTATAAAAGGTAATTTTTGTAAAAGGTAAATTTTATAAAAGGTACTTTTTATAAAAGATACTTTTTATAAAAGGTACTTTTTATAAAAGGTACTTTTTATAAAAGGTACTTTTTATAAAAGGTACTTTTTATAAAAGGTACTTTTTATAAAAGGTACTTTTTATAAAAGGTACTTTTTATAAAAGGTACTTTTTATAAAAGGTACTTTTTATAAAAGGTACTTTTTATAAAAGGTACTTTTTATAAAAGGTACTTTTTATAAAAGGTACTTTTTATAAAAGGTACTTTTTATAAAAGGTACTTTTTATAAAATGTACTTTTTATAAAAGGTACTTTTTATAAAAGGTACTTTTTATAAAAGGTACTTTTTATAAAAGGTACTTTTTATAAAAGGTACTTTTTATAAAAGGTACTTTTTATAAAAGGTACTTTTTATAAAAAGTACCTTTTATACTTTTATAGAAGTATAAAAAAAACTTTTTATAAAAGGTACTTTTTATAATAGGTACTTTTTATAAAAGGTACTTTTTATAAAAGGTACTTTTTATAAACGGTACTTTTTATAAAAGGTATTTTTTATAAAAGGTACGTTTTATAAAAGGTACTTTTTAAAAAATGGTATTTTACAAATGGAAGTATCCCACATTTCCCACTCAGGGTATTAGGAAATATAAAAAGTACCAAAAGAACACTTTTGTACCCCCTTTACGACTCTAAAAATTGAATTTTCAGAAAGTACATGCCTCAGAATGTTTTTTTTTTTTCACTAATGGATCCTATATTCCAAATATCATGTGTCAGGATCGTTATTTCAATATATATAAAAAGTACCAAAAGTAAATTTTTTTACCCCTAAGAACCGCTATTTCCAAAAAGTTCTTTTTCCAGAACGTTTTTTTCACCGAAGGATCCTACATTCCAAATTTGAAGTTTCTATGACCATTATTTAAGAAATAAAGAAAGTACCAAAAGTACACTGCCTATTTTTAGAAAGTACTTTTTCTGGATTGTTTTTTCACCAAAGGATCCTACATTCCCAATTTTAAGTTTGTATGACCATTATTTCAGTAAATAAAAAAAAGTACACTTTTTTACCCATTTTACCCCCTAGAATCAACATTGGCAAAAACCCAGCCCTGGTGGATATATATTCCGGGAGGTAAACATACATCCTATATTTCAAGTTTCTAGGACCATTATTTTAGGAGATATAAAAAGTACCAAAAGTACACTTTTTTACCCCCTTAGAATCATCATTGGCAAAAATCCAACCTTAGTGGATCTATATTCCGGGAGGTGAACCTAAAAAAACCTCCAGCGGTTTGGGCTGAGCGATGATGAATGAGTATGTCAGTCAGTCAGTCAGTCAGAAAGCAGTCAGTCTTACTCTTTTCTATATGAGGGTTTCTTTGGCAACCGGGTTACCCCTCTCTCCAAAAATGCTATGGGTTTAAAATTTTTTTAAAAAAATTCGAAATTTCTTATAAATATTTTCTTTTGAATGCCGAGTGGCGGTTTTTGAATTTTAATCTGGCGGATCCAATATGGCGCCCAATTTTTTAAAAACCTAATTTTTTATAAACATTACAGATTCGCTTAAAACTCTTTATACACGGGTTTTTGTGGTCGCTTAAGAAGAATCTGAAGTTGGAATTTTAAAATTCAAAATGTCGGATTAAACATGGCGACCAATATTTTTAAAAATAAACCGGTTTGCTTGAAACTTTTTATACTACGAGTTTTTGAGGTCGCTAAATAAGAATCTGAAGTTAGATTTTCGAATGGCAGATTCTAATTTAGCAACCCAACAAACCTTATCTGTTATTTAAAAAAAAAAAATGTTCACCATGTTGGATCCGACATTTTGAATTTCGACAATCCAATTGCAGATTCTTCTTAAGCGACCCCAAGAACCCATGTATAAAGAGTTTCAAGCTAATCTGTAATATTTTTAAAAAATTTGGCGTCGTATTGTATCCGTTATATTGAAATTCAAAAACCGCCACTCGGCATTCAAAAGTAAAAATTTTTAAGTAATTTCGATTAAAAAAAAAAAAAAAAACATTAAACCCATACCAAATTTGGAGAGAGGGGTGGCCCGGTTGACGAAGAATACCTCATATATAGATTTAACTGTATTGACAAATTGTTTTGTCGAATAAAGAATCATATTATTTTCGTTGTCAATACAATCAAGTGGTTTGTTAATATACCCAGCAAAACTTAGATTACCAAATAAGGTATAAAATAAGGTATAGGATCTCTTATTTTATACATTGCAGCATTAATGATTTTAACAGGCGATGAGACTCAAAGTAATGCATCCACATTATCACAAAGAATACCAGTAAGGTATAAAATAAGTCATAAATTTATAACGAAGAATACGAGTAAGGTGTAAAATATATGATATTTTATAGGTTACCAGAAACGAAATAATATAGCATACCAGAAGATAATATATAAGGTGTTACGAGTAGTGAAAAAGTAATTTTATATTAAATTTACTCACGTGATTGTAAGTGAGTGTAAGTAGATAAAATATACTCGTGTGTGTCGTTAGAAATTTCCTGTCGTGAGCCCATCTCTAGTTTAAACTTATGCATTTTTTTATAAAATAATTATTTTTTATGTTATTGTAATGCATTATGCATCCAATTATAAATAATGCATTATTTCAAACTTTGAAATAATACATAATGAAACCAAATATAAGTCATCCATGATTTAATGTTTAGAAATAATAAATATGAAATACATTTTTTCCAATAATCATGCATTACGTAGCAAATTATTAGTAATGCATTATTTTTCACTTTAAAATAATACGTTGTGGAACAAATGTTTGGTAAGACATCCTAAAATAATGCTGCAAATAAGGTATATACATTACCTGGTAATGTGTTATATAATCACTAACCATTACCAAAGTTTTGCTGGGTAGCAACGTTGTAATTGAAAATATGCCAACATATTTTTTCCTGTGTAGTGTTGGACTGTGTAATTTAGTGTTATTTCTTTCCTCAATTTTCTTTCATTTGTTTTTATATTATTTTGTTTTTCTTTATCTAACATTATTTGACATTTCTTGTTATTATTTACATTTTTCATTAGAAACTGTCACAGTTTCTTAATTGGATTAGTTCAAAATTCACCACAATTTGAAGCCCTACAAGAAAATGGTTTGTTACTTCGCTACGAGGCATAATGGAAGCATTTTACAAGTTTTCTGGTCAGTTAACGTTTTTACGTGGCCTCAATCGTTGGTTATTTTCTCTGCAAATTCTGCTAAAGAAATCGGTTCTCTCTTGAGTAATAGTATCAATCCAAAAGGATATTGGCAAAGTGATCAAATACAAAAAAAAATATTGAAATTAATAAAAAATTTCAAAATTCAACTCTGTGTATTCTAAATAACAGAATTTTCGTTTGGTTAAATTAATCTTATCGTGAAATTCAAAATATTTGATATTATATAATCTTTGAAAAAGCATTATAAAAGTGAAAAAAGTTTTGAAAAGATTCCAAAATTTTAAAATTATAAAATATCTTAAAATAAATTTTTAAAAAAATATTAAAATATTTCTAAAAGTTATTTAATTCGTAAAGAAACAAAATTAAAGAATTCAAAGCAAAAATTAATTGTTAAACAAATTTTATTGAGAAATTTCAAGCTAGATTATTCTATCTTAAAATAAAAAAAGTGAAAAAAGTTAAAGAAAATTAAAAAAAAATATTTTAAAAAATATTTAACAAAAAATATTTAAAATATTCGTTTCTTAATTATAAAAAAATATATTTAATTAAATTATTCAATTTGTGTCACCTTTATTAAGTGAAACCTTAAAAAATAAATAATCGAAAAAAATGCCTGAAGGACGCAGATATCAACGCGATGTTGAAGAAATTGAATTGGAAGATGATGATGATGACGAGCAAGAGTATGGCGTTGGTCGTCGTGTCGCACCGAGCACAAGTCGTCGACCGAGTACCGCTATGGATTACCGTAGAGAGAATCGTAGAGATGTACGACGTAACGACCCCGACGATGATGAGGGAGATTATGATGTTGAGGAAGAGGACGAAGAAGAACTTGAAATGGTTGATTTGTAAGTTTGTTAAGGTTTTCCAATGAAGGCAAATTAGTTTTACTTAAAAGGGTTTAAAAGATTCGGCACAGCCTCACTTAACACTCTCACTTGTTTTTCGTGCATTGGTTAAACAAATGAATCATGTTTATGTCAGAAAAAGTTTAGACTTAATGAAAAAGTAATCTTGGTGGAAAATATTAAGAAAAAAAATTTGGTGGAAAATACTGTGGTAAAGAAAAAAAATTTATGAAAAAATGTTTTTAATAAAGAAAAATTTTGAATAAAAAAAAAGTTTTTGATAAAAAAAAAAAATTTTGTATAAATTTTTTTTTTTGATAATTTTTTTGTAATTCTTTTTCGAATTACAATTGATCTTTTACGAATTACAATTGATCTTTTACGAATTACAATTGATCTTTTACGAATTACAATTGATCTTTTTCGAATTACAATTGATCTTTTTCGAATTACAATTGATCTTTTACGAATTACAATTGATCTTTTTCGAATTACAATTGATCTTTTACGAATTACAATTGATCTTTTTCGAAATACAATTGATCTTTTACGAATTACAATTGATCTTTTACGAATTACAATTGATCTTTTTCGAATTACAATTGATCTTTTTCGAATTACAATTGATCTTTTACGAATTACAATTGATCTTTTACGAATTACAATTGGAATCTTCGAATTACAACTGATCTTTTTCGAATTACAATTGATCTTTTACGAATTACAATTGATCTTTTACGAATTACAATTGATCTTTTTCGAATTACAATTGATCTTTTTCGAATTACAATTGATCTTTTTCGAATTACAATTGATCTTTTTCGAATTACAATTGATCTTTTTCGAATTACAATTGATCTTTTACGAATTACAATTGATCTTTTTCGAATTACAATTGATCTTTTTCGAATTACAATTGATCTTTTACGAATTACAATTGATCTTTTTCGAATTACAATTGATCTTTTACGAATAACAATTGATCTTTTACGAATTACAATTGATCTTTTTCGAATTACAATTGATCTTTTACGAATTACAATTGGAATCTTCGAATTACAATTGATCTTTTTCGAATTACAATTGATCTTTTACGAATTACAATTGGAATCTTCGAATTACAATTGATCTTTTACGAATTACAATTGATCTTTTACGAATTACATTACGAATGGTGTACACCATTTACAGATGTAATTCGAAAAAGATCAATTGTAATTCGAAGATTCTATTTGTAATTCGAAGATTCCATTTGTAATTCGAAGATTCCATTTGTAATTCGAAGATTCCATTTGTAATTCGAATACTCCAATTGTAATTCGAAGATTCCATTTGTAATTCGAAGATTCCAATTGTAATTCGAAAAAGATCAATTGTAATTCGTAAAAGATCAATTGTAATTCGTAAAAGATCAATTGTAATTCGTAAAAGATCAATTGTAATTCGAAGATTCCAATTGTAATTCGAAAAAGATCAATTGTAATTCGTAAAAGATCAATTGTAATTCGTAAAAGATCAATTGTAATTCGAAGATTCCAATTGTAATTCGTAAAAGATCAATTGTAATTCGAAAAAAATCAATTGTAATTCGAAGATTCCAATTGTAATTCGTAAAAGATCAATTGTAATTCGAAAAAGATCAATTGTAATTCGTAAAAGATCAATTGTAATTCGAAAAAGATCAATTGTAATTCGTAAAAGATCAATTGTAATTCGAAAAAGATCAATTGTAATTCGTAAAAGATCAATTGTAATTCGAAAAAGATCAATTGTAATTCGAAAAAGATCAATTGTAATTCGTAAAAGATCAATTGTAATTCGAAAAAGATCAATTGTAATTCGAAAAAGATCAATTGTAATTCGAAAAAGATCAATTGTAATTCGTAAAAGATCAATTGAAATTCGTAAAAGATCAATTGTAATTCGAAAAAGATCAATTGTAATTCGAAAAAGATCAATTGTAATTCGAAAAAGATCAATTGTAATTCGTAAAAGATCAATTGTAATTCGTAAAAGATCAATTGTAATTCGAAAAAGATCAATTGTAATTCGAAAAAGATCAATTGTAATTCGTAAAAGATCAATTGTAATTCGTAAAAGATCAATTGTAATTCGAAGATTCCATTTGTAATTCGAAGATTCCATTTGTAATTCGAAGATTCCAATTGTAATTCGAAAACCAACGAGTAAATCGACAAAAAAAACAATGTTTTTAAAGGCGTAAGAAACGATTTTATACTCGTTGCTTTTCGAATTACAATTGGAATCTTCGAATTACAAATGGAATCTTCGAATTACAAATGGAATCTTCGAATTACAATTGATCTTTTACGAATTACAATTGATCTTTTACGAATTACAATTGATCTTTTTCGAATTACAATTGATCTTTTTCGAATTACAATTGATCTTTTACGAATTACAATTGATCTTTTACGAATTACAATTGATCTTTTTCGAATTACAATTGATCTTTTTCGAATTACAATTGATCTTTTTCGAATTACAATTGATCTTTTACGAATTTCAATTGATCTTTTACGAATTACAATTGATCTTTTTCGAATTACAATTGATCTTTTTCGAATTACAATTGATCTTTTTCGAATTACAATTGATCTTTTACGAATTACAATTGATCTTTTTCGAATTACAATTGATCTTTTTCGAATTACAATTGATCTTTTACGAATTACAATTGATCTTTTTCGAATTACAATTGATCTTTTACGAATTACAATTGATCTTTTTCGAATTACAATTGATCTTTTACGAATTACAATTGATCTTTTTCGAATTACAATTGATCTTTTACGAATTACAATTGGAATCTTCGAATTACAATTGATCTTTTTCGAATTACAATTGATCTTTTACGAATTACAATTGGAATCTTCGAATTACAATTGATCTTTTACGAATTACAATTGATCTTTTACGAATTACAATTGATCTTTTTCGAATTACAATTGATCTTTTACGAATTACAATTGATCTTTTTCGAATTACAATTGATCTTTTACGAATTACAATTGATCTTTTACGAATTACAATTGATATTTTTCGAATTACAATTAGAATCTTCGAATTACAAATGGAATCTTCGAATTACAATTGGAGTATTCGAATTACAAATGGAATCTTCGAATTACAAATGGAATCTTCGAATTACAAATGGAATCTTCGAATTACAAATAGAATCTTCGAATTACAATTGATCTTTTTCGAATTACATCTGTAAATGGTGTAGTATTATCACAGTAAATGACTTTTGTCGAATTTTGTCGATTATGGGCAAATTATGGTTCGTGTTGGTCAAAAAAGTCTATATTTACGTTTTTGGCCAAATCGGACAATTTAACCTGTGCCGCTGGGGGTAAAAATATAGCTCTGAAAAATGTTTTTTTTTGGTTTGCACAAGAAACTTTAACCCCCAGGGGCACGGGTTAAAAGTGTCTGATTTCAGAACACGATAAATATGTCAGGGATAGGAAAAATATTTTTTTGTGGATACCCGAGTAAAAATTTTCTGGTCTAATCATATATAATTTGATACAATCTTATATGAGTTAATATGCTTCCGTATAAATTTATATACAATTTTATCTATCACTTTGATACGGTTGATCCACTTTATATGGTTAGATATTGCTCCATATATGATTAGATTCGTATTTTGGTTTTGCTCATCAAATTATATAAAAATTGATATTATAAGATCAATTTGATCTAATTAGATTTGACCAAATTCAGGATCAAATTGTATCAATTTTTATATTTTTTGATCTTAAGTAATACAATTAGATATTATTTGATACAACCATTTTACGGATCAAATTAGATCTATTTAGTAAAATTACCATTATATTTTTACTAGGGTATGTATCATTAAAAGCAACATCTCAGCTTAAATCCTTGTAAGTCAAAACTAATTTTTTTTTTTCAATTTTTAGAGTAAGACCCCAACGGCCCTAACTTTTTTTTTTCGAACTCAATTTTGAAGTGAAAGGGTTTATCCCACCAAAATAATTTTTCAGTCGTTAATAAGCTAATCAAGCAAAATAATAAACAAACAAACAAACAAACAAACAAACCAAAAAAAAAAAAAAAAACATTAAAAAATCGAAAAAAAAATTGTTGGTTTGTATTGGAACATTTTTTTTTTGGGGCAAAACTTTAGCCCCCAAAGGTACGGGTTAATTTTTTCCAATTTGTCTAAAAATTTAGCTCTCACTTGTTTTTCGTACTTTGGTTAAACAAATTAATAATTTTTTATCAAAAAAGGTAAAGACTTAATGAAAAATGCCTGCGAATTTTGTACACTTGCCCAAAACATTAAATCATGATAATGTTTTGCGGAAGATTTGGGTGTACTTGCCAAAGAAAAGTTTTTTTAGAAAAAATAATGTTATATTACTTTGCTATTCCATGCAAAACGAATTGAAATATCAGTCGAGGACCCCATTAAAAAACCAAAAGAGCTGTACATTTCGTTAGTGAGTGCAAAAATAATTGCAAAAAAGTGTTTTTACATTTTGGAGAGTAAAAAAGATTCGCCACCAAAGAATATAACACTCTCACTTGTTTTATGTACATTTGATAAACAAATGGAAAATTTTTGTGCAAAAAGCTTAGACTTGGTGAAAAAGTAGTTTTGGTAAAAAAAAAAAATGATTTTTTTTTTCAAGAAAAACAAAATTATGTTAAAAAAAATTTAATGAACCCAAAGTTTTTGTTGAAAAAAAATTTTGATGAAAATTCTGATTAATTTTTATTAAAATATAAAAATTGTTTTATTCGACCTTTAAAATATTATATTTTGAGGATGTTTATTCTGGCTCGAGGTCATTATTTTCTTTACTAATTAAAACCATGATATTCTCATAGCATAACTTTCAAGAAAATTATTTTTTTGTTTTAAATTTATTTATGTTGGTCATTTTTGCAAGACTTAATCGACACGTGTTTCGGAATTTGTCAAGATTCTATTGTCAAGATTATTTAGCAAAAATAGAAACGATTTACTTCAAAGTAGCAAACGAGTCTAATGACAAATCGTTTGTGCACAAACTGGAATATTAATACACATTCGCCTCTATTCACAATAAGAATTAGAAAGACGAAGAAATTGTACCATACTAATAAGGCAACGATTGTCAATAACCAACAAAAATATTTAAAACAATTTTACATACGATAGTCCATTGGACTAGAGATGCGCGCGTGACACGAATTTTTCCTGATTCACGTGATTCACGCGTGAATCACGCGTGATCGTGAGTAAAAATAATTTTTACTCACGTGTTCGTGAGTGCACGTGATTAAACAAAATAGTTTCGTGCGTGAGCGTGCGTGAGTAATTTTTGTTTCGTGAGTTTGCGTGATTGTATATTGCTGTCTTAAACAGAAAACAAGTAAGAAAATCTTCATCATAATTAAATTTAGAGGGTAATTAATACAAATTTGTGATTTAGATAAATTTGTATGTTTGTTTTTAAGAAATGTATTACTTTTTATCCAAGAAATCAAAAAAGTAAAATAAAAATTTGTTCATTTTAATTTCGTGAGTCTTCGTGAGCGTGATTATTTCGTGAGCGTGAGAAAAATTTTAGTTACTCACGTGAGCGTGCGTGAACGTGAGCAATAAAAAAAATTTCGTGCGTGATCGTGCGTGAGCAATATTTTTATTTCGTGAGCGTGAGCGTGCGTGAGTCAAAAATCACTCACGCGCCCATCTCTACATTGGACTACAACAATATGTTATTTGTGTTGTTGTTGTGAGAAATACTCCATATTAGGGTTATTCATCACATGGCGTGCCAACCATTATGTTCAAATTCTGATTAATTTTTATTAAAAAATAAAAATTGTTTTATTCGACCTTTAAAATATTATATTTTGAGGATGTTTATTCTGGCTCGAGGTCATTATTTTCTTTACTAATTAAAACCATGATATTCTCATAGCATAATTTTCAAGAAATTATTTTAATAGTAAAGAAAATAATGACCTAGAGCCAGAATAAACATCCTCAAAATATAATATTTTAAAGGTCGAATAAAACAATTTTTATTTTTTAATAAAAATTAATCAGAATTTGAACATAATGGATGAAAAAAAAAATGGAAAAAAAAAAAAAAAATTTGATGAAAAAAAATTTGATTAAAAAAAATTGATAAAAAAAAAATTGATAAAAAAATGATGAAAGAAAATTGAAATAAAAAGTTTGATGAAAAAAAAAAATTTATAAAAAAAAAAATTTGATGGAAAAAAAAAAATTGATGGAAAAAAAAGTAATAAAAAAAAATTTGATGAAAAAAAAAACTTTTGTTGAAAAATAATTATGCTACTTTTTATTCACCAGCTGGTGAAAAACGGGTTTATTCACCACGAGGTGAATTATTATTCAAGTTACAAACCCAAGTTATTAAAATTTTTGGTTTTAAGAAAATGAAAATAGTAATTCTTGTTTTCTTTTTCGTTAATTGTTGGCTTATATAGTCAAACTGAGGTTGCGTCCTGCAACTTTTTTAAAATTAGACACCAGCCTAAAAACATTATCATGTTAAAAGTAATTTTGGTGGAAAATATTGAGAACATTTTTTTTTTAAAATATTGTGGTAAAAAAAGTTGATGAAAAAATGTTTTTAATGAAGAAAAAGATTTAGATACAAAAAAGTTTTTGATAAAAAAAAATGTATTGATAACAAAAAATACTGATGTGTGTGAAGATAAATACGTATATAACTAGCAAAGACACAAACCATTTATTTTCACACATTTTTTCGGCGCAGTCCTTAATAATGCTTTTTCTTTATAAAATGATTTGTTGTTGCGACTAGAACCACTTTTATGGACATAAGTGTTTCTAAAGGTACTCCTCGAATTAATCACACTGTTTAACTATTTTTCCTCTACATTTCTAGAGAGGATTTGGCCCACGGCGAAGAAACGGAAAGACCTGCGTCAATAAAATGTATAGGAATTATTACTTTTGGACTCTACTACAACTCCTCACTCACAGAATATTTAAAATCCTTTTTGGTGTTCTGTTATTCCATTTTTTATGCCTTTAAATTTCTGGAGAGGATTAGGCCCACTGTAAGCAAACGGAAAGACCTGCGTCAATAAAATTTATAAGAATTACTACTTTTGGACTCTACTACAATTCCTCATTCACAGAATATTTAAAATCCTCTTTGGGCTTTGGTTATTCCATTTTTTGTGCCTTTAAATTTCTGGAGAGGATTTGGCCCACTGCAGTGGGCCTGATTCCTCATTCACAGAATATTTCAAATCCTTTTTGGGCCTTGGTTAATCCATATTATCCATATTGAAATATTCTGTGAATGAGGAATCATAGTAGAGTCCAATATTAGTAATTCCTATAAATTTTATTGGCGCAGGTCTTTCCGTTTGCTTACAGTGGGCCTAATCCAAAGCCCAAAAAAGATTTTAAATATTCTTTGAATGAGGAATCGTAGTAGAGTCCAATAGAAGTAATTCCTATAAATTTTATTGACGCAGGTCTTTCCGTTTGCTTACTGTGGGCCAAATCCTCTCCAGAAATTTTAAGTCACAAAAAGTGGAATAACCAAAAATTTAAAGGCACAAAAAATGGATTAACCAAGGCCCAAAAAGGATTTGAAATATTCTGTGAATGAGGAATCATAGTAGAGTCCAATATTAGTAATTCTTATAAATTTTATTGGCGCAGGTCTTTCCGTTTGCTTACAGTGGGCCTAATCCTCTCCAGAAATTTTAAGTCACAAAAAATGGAATAACCAAAGCCCAAAAAGGATTTTAAATATTCTGTGAATGAGGAATCGAAGTAGAGTCCAATAGAAGTAATTCCTATAAATTTTATTGACGCAGGTCTTCCGTTTGCTTACAGTGGGCCAAATCCTCTCCAGAAATTTAAAGGCACAAAAAATGGAATAACCAAAGCCCAAAGAGGATTTTAAATATTCTGTGAATGAGGAATTGTAGTAGAGTCCAAAAGTAGTAATTCTTATAAATTTTTTTGACGCAGGTCTTTCCGTTTGCTTACAGTGGGCCTAATCCTCTCCAGAAATTTAAAGGCATAAAAAATGGAATAACAGAACCCCAAAAAGGATTTTAAATATTCTGTGAGTGAGGAGTTGTAGTAGAGTCCAAAAGTAATAATTCCTATACATTTTATTGACGCAGGTCTTTCCGTTTCTTCGCCGTGGGCCAAATCTTCTCTAGAAATGTAGAGGAAAAATAGTTAAACAGAGTGATTAATTCGAGGAGTACCTTTAGAAACACTTATGTCCATAAAAGTGGTTCTAGTCGCAACAACAAATCATTTTATAAAGAAAAAGCATTATTAAGGACTGCGCCGAAAAAATGTGTGAAAATAAATGGTTTGTGTCTTTGCTAGTTATATACGTATTTATCTTCACACACATAAAATACTGATGAAAAAAGATTTTGTTACGTTTAAGTAAAAAAATTTTGGTAAAAAAAATTTTGATGAAAAAATTTTTTTAATAAAAGAAAGTTTTTCACATGCTTGTATAAAATTGTTTCTATGCGTTTTAAAACAAAAGAAAAATCATTAAAAAAATTTTTTAAATTTTTTCTCTTTTTCTTAAAATTTTTCTAGAGATTTACTTAATACTGGCAATGCATTTTCTTTGGCCTTCAAAAAAGAATATCTTCATCAGAAAAACTTACACGTAAATTTAAATTTTCCATATTAATCAGATTATTTTCTTGTTAAATTTTCTTCTATTTTTTTTTTGTTTGTTGCCCAACAATGTTTAGTACATTAATTAAGTAACAAACGTGTGTCAGTCACATTCATACAATAAGGAAAACTTTTTTTTTTTACTTTTGTGAATTTTAAATTATTTTTTTCTTTATTTGTTGAGCAAAAGATCACTTGTATTGTCACCAAGTGTACACTCAAAATAATAAATGTGTAAAAATCTCTGCAAAATTATTGTTATCTTAATTTAAAAGAATTTGGTGATTTACAAAATGTTCTAGAGAATTCCTTGTAATTTTTGTCGTTTTTTACAAAAAAGCTCGTAACTTTTGTTAGGAATTCTTGTTAAATAAAAAGGAGGTGCCAAAAAATATTTTTGCAAGTTATTTTGTAATTTTACTTATTTTTTTTTCAGATTCTGAGACATTTTTCATATAGAAAAAGTCTCAGTTTCTGAGGCATTTTTCTTATAGCAAAAGTCTCGGATTCTGAGACATTTTTCTTACAGAAAAATTCTGAGACATTTTTCTTACAGAAAAATTCTGAGACATTTTTCTTATAGAAAAAGTCTCATATTCTGAGACATTTTTCTTATAGAAAAAGTCTCAGATTCTGAGACATTTTTCTTATAGAAAAAGTCTCATATTCTGAGACATTTTTCTTATAGAAAAAGTCTCAGATTCTGAGACATTTTTCTAATAGAAAAAGTCTCAGATTCTGAGACATTTTTCTTATAGAAAAAGTCTCAGATTCTGAGACATTTTTCTTATAGAAAAAGTCTCAGATTCTGAGACATTTTTCTTATAGAAAAAGTCTCAGATTCTGAGACATTTTTCTTATAGAAAAAGTCTCAGATTCTGAGACATTTTTCTTATAGAAAAAGTCTCAGATTCTGAGACATTTTTCTTATAGAAAAAGTCTCAGATTCTGAGACATTTTTCTTATAGAAAAAGTCTCAGATTCTGAGACATTTTTCTTATAGAAAAAGTCTCAGATTCTGAGACATTTTTCTTATAGAAAAAGTCTCAGATTCTGAGACATTTTTCTTATAGAAAAAGTCTCAGATTCTGAGACATTTTTCTTATAGAAAAAGTCTCAGATTCTGAGACATTTTTCTTATAGAAAAAGTCTCAGATTCTGAGACATTTTTCTTATAGAAAAAGTCTCAGATTCTGAGACATTTTTCTTATAGAAAAAGTCTCAGATTCTGAGACATTTTTCTTATAGAAAAAGTCTCAGATTCTGAGACATTTTTCTTATAGAAAAAGTCTCAGATTCTGAGACATTTTTCTTATAGAAAAAGTCTCAGATTCTGAGACATTTTTCTTATAGAAAAAGTCTCAGATTCTGAGACATTTTTCTTATAGAAAAAGTCTCAGATTCTGAGACATTTTTCTTATAGAAAAAGTTTCAGATTCTGAGACATTTTTCTTATAGAAAAAGTCTCAGATTCTGAGACATTTTTTTTTTCTTATAGAAAAAGTCTCAGATTCTGAGACATTTTTCTTATAGAAAAAGTCTCAGATTCTGAGACATTTTTCTTATAGAAAAATTCTCAGATTCTGAGACATTTTTCTTATAGAAAAAGTCTCAGATTCTGAGACATTTTTCTTATAGAAAAAGTCTCAGATTCTGAGACATTTTTCTTATAGAAAAAGTCTCAGATTCTGAGACATTTTTCTTATAGAAAAAGTCTCAGATTCTGAGACATTATCACGATTTAATGTTTTGGGCAAAAGTACAAAATTCGCAGATATTTTTATCAATCTAATGAAGTTAAAATTTTGAGTGTTCTCCCGTATAAAAAAAAAAATTGGTGTGAAAATACAAACAGATTTTTGTTAACATTGGTTGGTCTTAATTAAAATTAATGAACTCTGTGAATTGTGTTTTGCGTTCATTTTTATACCCTTCACAGTATGGTGGTATGTAAACTCACTTCGTCATTCCGTATGTAACGCATCGAAATATCGGTTGATCTATGATCGATTCTCAGATGTTTTGCGAATGTCCATCTGTATAAAACACGATGCATTCCAAAATACAAGAGCTACCCTCCTGAAGATTGACACAAATGTGTATTGTGGTCTTCAGCAGGTTAAGTTCGTAAATGGGCAAAATCGGGCCATAGGGGAAAAAAAGTTTCCTCTAGAAGATTTAAACCTACCAGAATTTAAACCTACCAAGTCCCTTTTTTTACATGGTTTTTTGTGTTTTTGTTAAGAAAATAAAACAACTTTTGGTCAGGAGAAGTTTAAAGTCCAGCACTTGAATAAAGAAGATTTGGCCCGCCCCCTTTTTGTGGGCGTGAATACAAAAAATAGTAAAAATAAAGATAAAAAATTAAATTGTAAACAATAAACGCGGTTTTTAACCCGAAAAAAACGACCCTATTTTTTAATTTTTTTTACATGTTAGAGGGTACAAAAGATTCGGCACAGCTGAATTTAACACTCTCACTTGTTTTGTATGTATTTTATAAACCATTTTTTTAATTATTTAACGTTGTTTGGGTCCTCCTCAACAAAGGAGGCTTAAAGCTTTTTTTGTTTATTTGCCTAAATTGTACGTTAGCGCGTCCCGAATTCGAATTTTTTAAAAACAAAAAACAAAATTTTTTTTCAAAATGCACTAAGATTGCAATCTTTAGCTGCTGGTAGCCAACTGGTTTTTTGACCAACATTTTTTTTTTGTAATTTTTCCCGTAAAAGGCTCCCAAATCCCTATCATTTGAGGAGGCAAGCTAAGAAAAAAATAATTCGGGACGCGCTATTGTACGTTCTTTTTATTTTTGTGTTTTGGTGTGTCCTTGTTGTTTTTTTTGGTAAGTTTTTTCTAGAGTTATTTTGGCATCCACGATGTCTGTCAACAATTAGGGTCACACACGTGTATAATTGAAGTTGAAAATTAAAATTGTAGAGCATTTAAAATTTGTATTCTTTAAAATTCGTTAGTATTTTCATAATACATCGAATAGAAATACAAAAGTTGTCAGGGCCGCTTTAAGGTGTGGCGGGGCCTAGGGCACACAAGAATTTGGGGCCCATTGGAAAGTAAAAAGCTTGCATTACAAAAAAAAAACATTTCTTTGGTACACATTAAACTCACGTTATAACCTGTTTTAAGACAAAGAAAGTAAAAAAATATTTTGAGTAGGGACATTCAAGCTCGAGGTAATTTTTCTTATTTTATTGAAACCATTTAATTTGTATAGAACAATTTGGTTTTAATGAGACCTTTTCTTTCTCAGAATCTGAGACTTTTCCAATAAGAAAAATTTCTCAGAATCTGAAACTTTTTCTGTATGAAAAATGTCTCAGAATCTGAAACTTTTTCTATATGAAAAATGTTTTTAAGGAACCCAACTATGTGGACCTATCGGGTACGAACCTAATGGGGTCCTCAAATGTGTATGAACTAACAAGGGAAGTATCCCTGGTGTCACCCTCCGATCTTCATGAAATTTGGATATGTTGTTAAAAACGAACATTAATTCGACACGTATTTTTTTTAGCGGCCCACTCATTTTTAGGGGGGGTCGATTTGTATGGGGGTATATTGACCTTTTTTCAGTTTTTTTACGATTTATGCCTATTTAAACAAAATTAATATAGGCATGTGTGGTATCAGATTAAAGGTATTAAAAATACCTATCTCGTGGTGCTAACAACGGACCAAAGAAATTAATATTTCTCGACTTATTAACAAAAATGTCCTAAAATTTTGGTATTTTACTCTATATGACGAAAAGTTGTGCATGTTTGGACACGCTCTTAGCACACGTAGATAGGTTTTCCAAAGACCTTTCATTTGGTATGTAACATGACTAGGTTTCTTTGAATAATATAGGAGATAAACGAAAATAAGTAATTGAAAAATGGCATTGTCTTCCCCCCTCCTTTTTGCTCCCTAAATATGAATTTGGGCCGCTATAAAAAAATACGTGTCCCTTTTATTTTCTGATCTACAAAATAAAACCAATTCCATAAAGATCCGCGGGTGACACTAGGGAGACTTCCCTTGTAAGTCGAAATAAAAAAATTTCAGTTAACTAATTTTTGACAAAATATTTTTGCTAACTTTACCAAAAAAATTGTGGGTTCAAAATCAGCAAATTTTCTTGTAGGTTTACAAGCTTTTTTTGCTAACATTACAGTTTTTTTTTTTGAGTGTAGGATCGAAGACTCTATTCGTAAAAAATTCTCAGAATCTGATACTTTTTCCATACGAATAATGTCTAAGATTCTGAGACTCATTCTATAAGGAAAATGTCTAAGAATCTGAGACTTTCTTTGTACGAAAAATGTCTCAGATTCTGAGACTTTTTCTATACGAAAAATATCTCAGAATCTAAAACTTTTTCTATACTAAAAATTCCTCAGAATCTAAGACTTGTTCTATAAGAAAAATATCTCAGAATCTGAGACTTTTTCTATAGGAAAAATATATCAGAATCTGAGACTTTTTCTTTATGAAAAATGTTTCAGAATTTGAGATTTTTTCTATACGAAAATTGTCTCAGAATCTAAGACTTTGCATACGATAAGTTTCTCAAAATCTGATACTTTTTATTTTGTCAAAATTTCTATGAACTTTAGACTTTCAAAATCTCTGAATCTGAACGAAAAATATTTTACAATCTGAAAATTTTTATGAAGTAAAAATTTCTATGAATTTTAGACTTTTGATATGGTACACATTTCTCCTATACGAAAAATCTGTTAGATTCTGAGAATTTTTCTGTAAGAAAATGTGAAATTTTCTTTAAAAACAAATTAATTTTTTTTGTGCTCCATTTATGCTAATAAGCGCATTTATTAGCGGGCCCCCTTAGGTCGGAGGTACTGGGCACGTGCCCAGTTTGCCCTAATGGTTATAACGGTACTGAAAGTTGTCAACGCATTTCCTACACAGAAAAAAAAATATTTAAGAAAATTTTAATAAACACGTTTATTAAAAATAAAAATATTTTTAATAAATTTTTTTATTGTATCAATAAAAAAATTTATTGAAATTAAAAAAAAAACTATGTTCAACTCATTCCGTCGGCAAGTTTTGTTGTGTTTCTTTTTTTCACACATAGTAATTTCAAATAAAGTAATAACTTAAAAAAAAAACAAAAAATATTAAAAAAAAAAAAAAAAAAGTTGGGTCTGATGGGGATTCGAACCAACGACCCCCAAAAAAAGTAATAAGTTTATCCACCGCTTAGCGCATAACGCCAAAACAGTGTTATAGTTTTGTCGGCTAAATTCTGTCATTTACTTACAAGCAAGAACAAAATAGAAATAAAACACACAAGTTGTTTGTGAATGCGTGTGTGTGTGTATAGTTGTGTGTTAAATATTTTTACTGTTATAAGTTAGAGAATGAAAGTGATGCACTCAACTAAATTAGTCAGTATTTTTTTCTTTTGTTAATTTCAATTGAGAATTTTTTCTGTTACCATTACTGACAAAATTATGTGAGTGTTTCAGAATTCTTGTTTACTTTTATTTAAAACCAAATTGATTTTATGCGTTAAAACTTGTTGTCATGCTGTAGCTCAGTTAGTTAGACCGCTAGCATTCTAAACAGGAGGTATGCTGTTCAAAGCTCAATGGAAACAATAAATTGAGAAAAAGTAAGAAATAAAGAAAACAATTAAATAAAAATAAATAAAAAAAAAACAAATAAAATTTTTTTTTTCTTTAGTTCTAAAAAAAATATTAAAAAAAAAAAATCAATAAACTTTTTTATTGAATCTTGAAATTTGTTTATTGAAATTATTTTCAGCAAACGACTTACAAATGCGTTTATTGAATTCGTGAAAATCTTCACCGCGGCTTTTTTAGTTAATTTATTTATTGAATTCGTGAATTTTTTTATTGAAATTGAAATTTTTTTTTTGTGTGTAATCACACACACACTCCGACACGAGTATTATTTTTATACTCTTCACTTACAAAGACGGTACCCAGTTGGCAACGTCCATGCGCTCGGAAGAAAAAAGTGTGTCGAAAAATCTGTAAAAGAACTTTCAGTATGAATGAGTAAACGTTTAGCAGATTTTTCTGCTGAAATTTCCAAAATTTTTTATTTATTTTCCAAATAATCTTGTTGCGTTGTGAAGGGTAGGCCGAATTTAACTTTTTTAAACCCTCCACTTAATTATAGGGGGTAAATATAAGTTTGTTATTCCGTTTGTAACTTATCAAAATATCGGCCTGGGACCCCATAATGTATATGGGGGTTTTCGTGTCAACTGACACAACTTTTAAAACCGATGTCTTCCGATCGGGATGAAATTTGCACCAAGGTTAGTCCTATTGGATAGTAGTTCAGACACAATTTTTCAACGAGATCGGTCAAGGACTCTCTGAGTTAGAGGGGGTCGAAATTTGACATTTTGGCAAAAGAGGTGTTTATTCTCATCCATGTTACTTCTTACCTATTGTTTTTAGCAAAATGTGTCCCAAATAGTTTAGATAGCAATTTCTTCAGTCTTTCAAAAAAAAATTATAAAAAAAAAATAAAAAAAAAAAATTTGATTATTTTTCTTAAAAATTCAAAACTTTTTGGACTTTTTCCTCAAATTGGGCCCTTTTTTTTGATTCAAAAGAAAGCTCAGGTGATTTCCTTTAAGAGCTATGGGGTGGGATGCGAGTGGAATATCTATGAACAATTTTTTTTTTTGACTTTGGAACACAAAAAACGGTTCTTCAATTTGCACTATTAGGCGTGGGATAGCTCACCAGTTTTCGATTTCGATCCGGGACACCCTCTAATATTGATAGGTTCGAAAAGGAAAGCATGAGCCAAAAAAATAAGGGCGGTGGGGTGGTGCCATATTGCTCCTCATCGGGGTCAATATTGGGCGTAAAGAGGTTAAAATCCTCAAAAAGCCCCACAACTGCCCTAAAGAGGGGTGCAATGTGAGACCGACCTCCATTAATTTTCTGCCCCCAATATTTTTTTTGAATAAACCTAACCTCTATTTCCACTTCCTAAGGGGGCTACCATACAAAATGACATTTTTATAAAATTTGCTCCTACCGCTCTAACTGTCCATAGGGTGCCCCTAGAGAAGTAAAATGTATGACTGACCCCCAATATTTTTTCAACTCCAACATTTTCTCAGAATATACCTACCCTTTATTTTGAACTCTTAAGGGGTCCCCATACATTTTTTTGTATTTTTTTTATTAGTTTTTAAAAATACATGTTTTTATAATGTATGGGAGCCCCTTAGGGAGTGGAGATAGGGTGTTATAATGTTCGGACAAAATGTTAGTAACTAAAAAATAATGGGGGTTGGTCGTTATTTTTGCCTCTCTAGGAGGCACGGTAGGGGCGGTAGGAGCTGGTTACATAAAACAAATTTATAAAAAATAAAATAAATGTATAGGGACCACCTTAAGGGTTAAAGATACATTGTAGGTATGTTTGCAAAAAATGTTGAAATTAATAAAATAATGGAGGTCGGTCATACATTTGGCCCCACTAGGGGCACTTTAGGGTAAGTTAGAATGGTAGGATCAAATTTTTTAAAAAAGTTTTGTATGGGAGCCCCCTTAGGAAGTGGAAATAGTGGTAAGGTATGTTCAAGAAAAATGTTGGGGGCAGAAAATTATTGGAGGTCGGTCTCACATTGCACCCCTCCAGGGCGTTTCTAGGGGAGTTTTGGGGCTTTTTGAGGATTTTTACAACTTTACGCCCAACTTTGACCCCGATGAGGGGCCATATGGCAACACCCCACCCCACCGCCCTCATTGCTCGTGCTTTTTTTTTCGAACCTATAAAAATTAGAGGGTATCGCGGATCGAAATCGAAATCTGGTTAGCTATCCCACGCCTAATAGTGCAAATTGAAGAACCGGTTTTTGTGTTCCAAAGTTAAAATTTTTTTTTTTCATAGATATCCCACTCGCATCCCACTAAGCGACCCCATAGCTCTTAAAGGAAATCACCTAAGCTTTCTTTTGAATCAAAAAAAAAAGGGCCCAATTTGAGGAAAAAGTCAAAAAAGTTTTTGATTTTTAAGAAAAAAAATCAAAAATTTTTTTTTTATTTTTTTTTATAATTTTTTTTTGGAAGACTGAAGAAATAGCTATCTAAACTATTTCGAACGTATTTTGCTAAAAACAATAGGTAAGAAGTTACATGGATGAGAATATACACCTCTTTGGCCAAAATGTCAAATTTCGACACCCTCTAACTCAGAGAGTTCTTGACCGATCTCGTTGAAAAATTGTGTCTGAACTACTATCCAATAGGACTAGGTTAGGTTATGAAGGATGACGCTGGCGGAAACCAGCGTCCATAGAGGCCACGTGATGGCCCATTATGATTCCTTTAATTATTTTTCCTCTTCTCTGTTTAGTCCTAAGTGTTCGCCGTATGCGTCCCAATTTGATGCTTTAATATAGAGTCCAAGGATTTGTGCCCCGAAGTTATGATAAATTCTGAAAAATATAAGAACCGAAAATTTTAAATCTTCTAAATGATAGTGCAGGGCATTCGCATAAAAAATGGTAGGTGTCTTCTACGGATTCCCTGCACCATCTGCATGTATCATCATTTCCTATTCTAATTGTTACCATGTGTTTACCCAATGTGTTGTGACCAGTAATGAGGTTAACTGTAGCTCTAAGTTGCTTCCTGTTCATATCTAAAAGAATTTTGCTGTATACTTCGATCAGAGCTGGACCATTTATTCAACCAAATCGCCCTTGAGTCCAATCTTATTTTTTGACAGAAAATAGAGAGTGGAGGGAACACCTCAGATTCTGCTGTTTCCTGTGCGAGTTCCGCTCTCCGTCGTGCAAGCTCATCGGCTCTTTCGTTTCCCAGAATATCTTTGTGTTCAGGTACCCAGCGCAGAGTAATATTATGCTGCTCGCTAAGAACCTTAAGCTCTCTGTGGCAGCGGCTGACTACCTTAGATCTGATATCATCACTTTTCAAAGCCATTAAAGCAGCTTGACTATCAATGAAGAAACCAATATCGCATCTGTATATTGGTAACATTGAAATATGCTCAGCTGCCTTGGCTATCGCATATACTTCGGCTTGAAAGATACTACAATCGTTGTCCAGACGGTAGGACTCATTTAGGTTTAGCTCCATGCAATAGGACTAACCTTGGTGCAAATTTCATCCCGATCGGAAGACATCGGTTTCAAAAGTTGTGTCAGTTCACACGAAAACCCCCATATATATTATTGATCAGTGATAGATTTTAAGACATTCTAGCGATGTCCGTCTGTCTGTCTGTAGAAATGGTAATCACGGACAAAATATTGCAAGGAGACTGAAACTTAACCTATTTATTGGAAGTTCTCCCGAGCAGTTTGGTATCGCATTTGAGCGATATCGGTTCAGCGGTTCAAAAGTTATGAACGAAAATGTAAGGACACCTCAAAAATTTTGGTACATTCAATATAACCTAAAAACACAAAATGCTTTAAGTCGGCTGCTGGACAATGAATGGTATTAAAACAAATACAAACATATTTTTTGAAAAAAAAATCGTGGATTTTTTTTACCAACATTTTTTTTTGCGGAATTTTTTTTCAAAAGTAATTTTCTTTTAAATATAGTTTTTTGCAAAAATCTTTTTGAAATTGTGGTATCAATACATTCGGCAAGGCCAAATTTAATTTTTTTACTTGCTTCTAGTTTGAATTGTTTTTCTCAAATTTTTCTTCAAATTTCTTTTTCAAATAAAGTGTTTCGCAGTATTTTTTGTAAATATATTTAAAAATTCGCCACAGAAATATGACCAGACCAAAATGGGTTAACACAAAACAATTTAATTACTTGCCCAGAAATACAAAAGTTGTGTAAATATTTATAAAAATTTCTTTTCTTGTTTACTGTAAAGGATAATTGTATTGTTATTTTATTCTTTCATCTTTCCCATTTTTTTTACAGAATTGCAAATTTAATCCTTCAATAAGGATTTCTTTTTACTACACACACTTGTTATTTTTTTTTTTTGTTAATACTTTTAAAAGAATAAATAAAGGCATTTAAAATAAAAGAAATAAAAAAGGAGGAAGAAATTCTTTAAAACACTTCAATTATCCTTGAATGGTTATATAACCTCAAATTTCGTTTGTCTTAAGTGAAACAATAATGTAAATTTGATAATTTATGACACTGCATACATAACAATGGGAAATAATTTGGTACACTTTACGTTTATTTATAATCTGTTATGAGAGCCCCTCACGTGTACCTTTTCTATACTATTCTTTAGTACCTATTTGAGTATTTTTGAAAAGGTACTAAAAAGAGTACCGCAAACAGTTCATATTTTCATCTTAGGCCATAGTTGCCATCGTAAAGCACTGATGTCATACCAAATGAAAACAGCTTAAATGACAGAATTTTATCATTTGCTTTAATTATTTTCTATAATCACGCCCCCAAAAGGGGGCGGGCCTAAAATTTTCATTTCATACTACTCTTGGTCTTAGTGTTTTATTTGTTGAACAAATTTACAAAAAAAACAAGTAGAAAAGTTAAATTCGACTCGGCCAAATCTATGACTACCCTCCACAATGCCATTTTTAAGTGATAGTAAATTTTCTAACTTGAAAAAAAAAAAAATAAAATTTTTGATTATAAATATTTTATTTTGTGTAAAAACACTTTTCTTTTAAGTAATTTTTGGAAAAATTACAAAATTTTTTTTTGTGTAAATTTTTTTTGAGTGTACAATTTTTTTCGAGTGTATTTTTTTTGTGTAAAAATATTTTTTAGTGTAAAAATATTTTTTAGTGACAGAAATATGTTGTAAAATATTTGTATACCCTCCACTCTAGTGATAGAGGGTATATATAAGTTTGTCATTCCGTTTGTAACACATCGAAATATTGGTCTAGGACCCCATAAAGTATATATATTAATGATCCTCGATTGATTTTAAGTCGATCTAGCGATGCCCGTCCGTCCGTCCGTCTGTCTGTCCGTCCGTAGAAAACACGCTAACTTTTGAAAGACTTCGCAGAGGCTACTGAAGTTTGGCGTATATGTTGGTCATTTACCTGGTCAGGTTGGTATTGCAATCCAGCCAAATCGGTCCAGTGGTTCAAAAGTTATGAGCAAAAGAGTAAATTTCGGCAAGGGCTTTTCGCAAATTTACTAGATGAAAAACACGATAACTTTTGAATAACAATAATAAGACTGCTGAAACGTGGCACGTATCTTTTTCGTTCCTCAGGTCTGTTTGGTGGTTCAAAAGTTATAAGGAAAACCCCGAATATCAGATTTTGTTCATCTTAAATGCCAATTGGTAAACAAGTTTTAGAAGCATTGCACATTGGTTCCAAATCAAAATCTAGCTGGACAAAAGTCCAAAAATTAGTGTCCTTAAAATTGGGAATTAATAGTGCTAGGGGCAAGCTAAGGGTGTGTTCTGATCAAACTAATAACCATTTCTTGGATTTAGGTCTTTAACTTTGTTAAATATGCGAATGAAATAAAATTTTTGGTATCCAATATTAAAAAAAAAATATATATATGGGCTGTTTCACGTCAACAGGAGACCCCCCCGCCCCCAAAATTCTATTGGTCGTAGAGAGTTGTATTATGGCTTAAAATTTAGCCAATGATCTCTACTTTTGAAAGCTGAGTGGCGGAAGTTGAACCCAATGGTAAGTGAGCCAATATGGCGGCGCGAATCGGGATACCCCGATCGGGATAGGCTGGAAACTAATGAAAGAGTTATCGGATTTTTCTGAAATTTGTTATCAGGGGGTATATTGGGACGCTAATTTCGAATTTTCATTCAGATTTCAAAAATTCAAAATGGCGGATCCAATATGGCGGATGATTTTTTCGAGGTTTTCGCATTCAAATAAAACTCGGTTCCCGGGTGTATTATGGGTCACTTAACACGATTCTGAATTTAGATTTCCAAAATTCAAAATGGCGGATCCAATATGGCGTTTATTATTTTTTTTATTGTTTCGATTTCCTTGAAACCTGTTATCTGGGGGCTATTTGAGACGCTGATTTCGAATTTTTATTCAGATTTCAAAAATTCAAAATGGCGGACTCAATATGGCGGATGGTTTTTTTTTTAAGTTGTCGCATTCAAATAAAACTCGGTTCTCGGATGTATTATGGGTCACTAAGCACGATTCTGAATTTAGATTTCCAAAATTCAAAATGGCGGATCCAATATGACATTATTTTTTTTTTTTTTAATTTCGATTTCCTTGAAACTTGTTATTCCGGGGTTATTTGGGACGCTGATTCCGAATTTTTATTCAGAGTTCAATAATTCAAAATGGCGGATCCAATACGGGAGATGATTTTTTTTTTAAATTGCCGCATTTAAGTTAAACTCGACACCCGGGAGTTTTATGAGTCACTTAGTACTAATCTGACATCAGATTTTCAAAATTCAAAATGGCGGATCCAACATGGCTCTTATATTTTTTTAATAACGATTTTTAAATCTGATGTCAGATTCGTACTAAGTGACTCATAAAACTCCCGGGTATCGAGTTTAACTTAAATGCAGCAATTAAAAAAAACATCATCTGCCATGTTGGATCCGCCATTTTGAATTTTTGAAATCTGAATAAAAATTCGGAATCAGCGTCCCAAATAACCCCGGAGTAACAAATTTCAAGGAAATCGAAATTAAAAAAAATAAAAATAATGTCATATTGGATCCGCCATTTTGAATTTTGGAAATCTAAATTCAGAATCGTGCTTAGTGACCCATAATACATCCGAGAACCGAGTTTTATTTGAATGCGACAACTTAAAAAAAACCATCCGCCATATTGGATCCGCCATTTTGAATTTTTGAAATCTGAATAAAAATTCGAAATCAGCGTCTCAAATAGCCCCCAGATAACAAGTTTCAAGGAAATCGAAACAATAAAACAAAAAATAAACGCCATATTGGATCCGCCATTTTGAATTTTGGAAATCTAAATTCAGAATCGTGTTTAGTGACCCATAATACACCCGGGAATCAAGTTTTGTTTGAATGCGAAAACCTCGAAAAAATCATCCGCCATATTGGATCCGCCATTTTGAATTTTTGAAATCTGAATGAAAATTCGAAATTAGCGCCCCAATATACCCCCTGATAACAAATTTCAGAAAAATCCGATAACTCCTTCATTAGTTTCCAGCATATCCCGATCGGGGTATCCCGATTCGCGCCGCCATATTGGCTCACTTACCATTGGGTTCAACTTCCGCCACTCAGCTTTCAAAAGTAGAGATCATTGGCTAAATTTTAAGCCATAATACAACTCTCTACGACCAATAGAATTTTGGGGGCGGGGGGGTCTCCCGTTGACGTGAAACAGCCCATATATATAAGTGTTCAACTAATAACATCATATTATCCATGTTACATCAGTGGTTTCAAAACGGTTTATGTACAAGAAAGCTACAGATTTATACTTATTCTGTACATTAATAAGAAATTTATTATTGATCTTCTTCTAACATTTTTTGTATTTTGAAGTATGGTCAATAATAACAATATTTTTGAGGACTTATGAAACTTCCGCAGCTTGCCAAAACCGAATCCAGGCATATCATGTCGAATTACTACATACAACTTATAGGTAATTTATTACTGAACGTTGGCATGCAGACATTTTTTGCAGGTTTTTGCAAGTTTAAAATTAATCACAATTTTTATGAAAATAGATTTCCGCCTAAAATTTTTTTTTATTTATTTTTATTTTATTTATTTTCCATTTCCTGTACAACAAGAGTGATCTTATATTTATAGTACAGGAATCCAATATACTTAAGGGAAATTTTATATAATTATAACATTTATTAAATACACAAACATATAATAAAAAATTTAATAAAAAATTAAATACATATAAAAAACAAATAAAAAGTTAGGCATAATTGGAAAATAGAGATTTCTTAAAACTATTTGCGTTGCTATTGAGTTGATCAGTTTCTAAAAGTGAATTCCAAAGACGTATTGCATGCACAAAAAAATTCCATTCAGAAACAAGATAATGGTGTAACGGGATGATAATTTTTTTTCCTCTTGGAGATCTAGCAAATCGAAGTTTTTCGTAAAGATAGTATGGTGTTTTAGTATATACTATTTTGTGTAAACATATAAGTACTCGTATCTTCAATAAGTTATCGAAAGATACACCGTATAGGCTTTTGGAGACGTGAGATATATGATCAAACTTTCGTAATCCATAAACATATCTTAGTATATTGTTGTACAGAACATTAAGTTTTTGTTTACTAGCTTCATCACAACTCGCAAAAAGCTCACATCCATATATTAAACCAGGTATTAAATAAGTCTTAGCGAGAAGTATTTTAATTTTTATCGGGATAAAGTATTGTGTTGCCCAAAGTGACCTTAACTTCATATAAGTTTGACCGACGAGTTTGTTTATATGATTATTCCAGGTTAGATTGTTGTTAAAAGTCAGCCCTAGATTTTTTTTTTTCTGAATAAAACATCGAATTTTTGTAAGTTTTTGATAACTTTTAGGTATTATAATTATGCTTAGCTTAAATACAGCATTAAATTTTATGTTTCCTATTAAACCGCGGCCAATTACACACTTAGACTAAATTCAAAAATGTCCGTCTGTCTGTCCGTATGCCTGTCAGTAGAGGACACGATACAGTCCAAAATAAAAGAGCTAGACTTTCGAAATTTACCACGAATATGTCTTATATTCCTAGGCAGGCTAAGTTCGGAAAAAGATAAAGTCGGACCAAGGGAAAAAAAGTTCCCCCTTGGAGAACTAAACCGACCTAAGAAAAATCGCATTTTTTGCGGGGTTTTTTGTACTTTTGCTAAGCAAATGCAATATTCTTCTCTCAGATGAAGTTCGAAATCGCAAGGGGAAGGTGCTCCCTAACGTCTCCCACCAACCCCCCCCCCACAAAAAAAAAAAGACGCCCCTGAATTTTTTTATATTGTTTTTTTTTACATCTTGGAGGGTATAAAAGATTCGGCACAGCCGAATGTAACACTCTCACTGGTTTTTTATTTTTTTTACATTTTGAAGGGTATGAAAGATTCGGCATAGCCGAATTTAACACTCTCACTTGTTTTTTTTCAATTACACTTCTCGACAAAAATTTTTTTTTTTTAGAGATTACAAAACTTTCAAAAAATAAGTTTTTGCATTTCATATTTCTGTTCTGCATATAAACCATTTTTGTCATTAATGAATATCTGAAATTAGAAAAAAAATAAAAAGTTGTCGATTAGTGTAATCGACTTAGAAAAATTTAAACACGTTTTTTGAACTCAGCGACCCCAAAAACATATAAAACGGTGATAAAATAATTTTGTCCAGCTAGATTTGGACTTGGAACCACTGTGCATTGGTGGTAACTAAGCATTGCTTTTCAAACTTGTTTAATGCTTTTTAAACTTGTTTAGTTTTAAAAGCATTAGCAACTTAAAAATTACACTCGAAAAAAATTTTACTCTCAAAAAAAATTTTACACTCAAAAAATAATTTAGTTTTTTTTTACAAAAATGGTAATATTTCGTGTACATACGTAAGTGCATTCACTCAGAAATATTTTTACAGTAAAAAAAACATTACACTCAAAAAAAGTTTTACACTCAAAAAAAAAAAAAAATAGTAATTTTTCTTTTAAATGACAAAAAAATAGTTTTTTACTCAAAATAAAATATTTTTAATCAAAATTGTTAATTTTTTTCACGTTAAAATGTACTTTAAAAAATGCATTGTGGAGGGTATTCATAGATTCAGCAAAGTCGAATTTAACTTTGCTACTTGTTGTGACTTACCAATGTTTTTAAAACACGTTTTACGGGTTTTCAACACGTGAATTTAAGGTGAAACTAATCTGGAATTCACGGTTTTGCTAATAACTTTTGAACCACTAAACCGATTTGGCTGAAATTTAAAATGAACCAGACCAGAGGAACGGCAAATATATATGTCACACTTCAGCACCCTCAGAATTGTTGTTCGAAAGTTACCGTGTGTTTTAACTCGTAAATTCCAGAAAAATCCTTGCCGAAATTCACTCATTTGCTTATAACTTTTGAACCACTGGACCGATCGCTGGATTGCAATACCAACCTGACCAGGTAAATGCCCAACATATATGCCAAACTTCAGGAGCCTCCATAGAGTCTTTCAAAAGTTAGCGTGTTTTCAACCGACAGACAGACGGACAGACGGACGGACGGACATCGCTAGATCGTCTTAAAATCGATCGAGGATCATGAATATATATACTTTATAGGTCCTAGTCCAATATTTCGAGGTGTTACAAACGGAATGACAAACTTATATATACCCCCTATCACTAGAGTGGAGGGTATAAAAATGCAAAAAAAAAATGTTTTTTGGGGTGTTTGATGTTGTTTTAGTTCTTCAAGAGGAAACTTTTTTCCTCCTGGTCCGATTTTGCCCATTTACGAACTCTACCTTACCAGTGACATAGGACATATTCGTGTCTAGATCTTTTAGTTTCGACTGCATCTTGGTTTCTACAGACGGACGGACATTTGTAGAATGTTTTAGAATATGTTACTGATCAAAATTATAATTTTGATTTAAACACGTTATGGGGTCACCACCCATTACCAAAGTTTTGCTGGGATTGTAGACAAGATGATTTAAAACAAACACACACGTACAGACAGACAGACAGATGATACAAGTTGTGTGTTTGTTCTATGCAAAACAGACTAACAAATTCACATTATTAGTTTGCATTGCACTTTGAAATGATAATACCCACCAACATCAACAACGACAAAAGTCATTTTAGGGGGAGGGCCCTTTAAAAATAAAGAAAGAAATTTGGAACTACCGAGTTGGCAAAATTGCTCCTGACCTACTGCTTACCCTGCCTATATAAGATTGCTGACATTTTTGACCGCCAACAATGCTTTTAGACAACCACTGACCAATTGCTGACTTGTTGGGGACATTTAGAAAATTTTTATGAAGATGTAACAGGGATGGAATTGTTGATACAAATGTACTTTTTTTGATACTATTTAATGTTCAAAAATACGTTGATACGCCCGCGACTCATTTGATACATTTTCAAAACTGAACGAATTTTAACTAATTTTTTTATTGAAATTTTTTTCTTGCATTTATTTTTCCCCATTTTCTATTAATTGAAATTTGGTTATTCCTGGAAAACTCTTTTAAATTTAAAAGAGTTTTATTTATATTGATGTATCAAAGACTATCAATACTTAAAGATATGTGAAGTCTCCCTTCTTCTGTTAAACCCTCTCTTAAATTCCCTTTGCTAAGTCCGCCATCGAACTGGACGTTTGATCAAACCAAAAAAAAATCCCTTAAGTTCGATATAAAAAAAGAAAAAGTGTTGCAATTTGGCGATTTTCAGACTAAAGCTAGCGTTTTTTTCATCTAGCTGTAAAAAGTTTTTTTTTTTTGGATTATCGGGAAATCCAATGACTTTTTATTTGCTGAGAATTTGTTTTAAACACTTTTAAAGGTATTTCTTAAATAATATTACCATAATAATTATAAATTGATACATTTTTTCAAAATTTATTAAGCGTTTTTTCGATATAAAAAGTTAGCATTATTTGTCAAACCAACAATGTTAATTTAACATTATCGTATTTTCCTCGTCTAACAGTTTTCGTACCTTCTGTTATCAAGTTCCAAAATTTTAAGAGCGGGAGACAAAGAGCTTGGATGTATGGTCTAATGCAATGGTTCCCAACGTTTGATTCTCGCCCCACAGGGGGGCAATTTAAAGGTTCCAGGGGGGCAACGAGCAAATTTTCGAGATTTTTTTTTTGTCAAATTAACTACAAAAACTATTTTTTTGGCAAAATTAACTACAAAAATCTTGTTAATTTCTTAACATTTTTAGTAAAAACTTAATTTAAATGCTTATTATACAAAAACTTTGCTAAACAAGTAGTAATTTTTCATTAGAAACAAAAATTAGAACAACTAACAAATTTTTCCTTAGTGTAGGGGGGACAAGACAATTTTTTTAACTTAAGAGTGGGGCGTGGCGTAAAAAAGGTTGGGAACCATTGGTCTAATGAATATCAAGGGGGTAATTATGTAACTTGATAGTCGTCAATCGTATCGTTTCCATCGTTATTCCATTACCAATAGTGTCATTTTATGGTAATAGAATAATGAGCTAACGATGACGATTGACGATTATCAAGTTACAAAATTAGCTCCCAGATAAATTTTTACGCATCTCCGAACCAACGTTAACCTCAATTTGGGAACACTGTTAATGTCTTTTTTGATTATGAATCTGGGGTGCCCCACTACTATATTTTGACGAAAATCAAAATCTTCGCCAGAGTCGTTTTTGAAAAAATAGCGGTCAAACGCCAAAAACTTTACATTTTCAGCTTATCTCGAAAACGATGAGAGATATGAAAAAATTACTTAACACAAAAACTATTCCTCGGGAGAAATTTAATAAAACTGTAAATTCACACAAGGCAATTGCCATGTTTTTGTTGCCAAAAAATGCACTTTTAAATTCCGAGCTAAATACTTTGCGTTTTCTGTAAAAAAAATAACGAACTATAATTACTATTTTTTGTTGTTTGAAATAAAATTAAATAAAATTAAAAAAAGTACATTTATGGTCAAAAAAGTACAATTTAAAATCATTTTTGATACCAAAATGAAATTGCCATATTTCATCCCTGAGATGTAAGCAATTTTATAAATTTTTGCCGGCTGGGTCATTTTCATGACTTAATTGTTGTGTTTTTCAATTATTTGTACTTATTAAGTACATATTCTAATATTACCCCAAAAGTGTGCTTTAAAAATGCTAAAAAATTTAAATAATGAAAGTTTTAAACAAAAGAGCTTTTACTTCCTGTATGATTTGATGGGGATATTTATTGTGCGCCCTTAAAGTCTACTTTAAGAATATTACAAAAGCTCTGTATAAAATACATTCCACAACAGGGAGTGTCAAATGCTTGCTAATCCGTAAAAATAATAATATTTATTAAGTCCACATATTGTATGGTAAATCCTAATCCAAATGATTGCAAAACACAGCTAATGTCTTTTTGAATTCATAAAAAATGGATTGATTTGGAACTAATTTTGGATCTGTCCTAGAATTCTATATGCTGAATCTTTAGAATTCCTCAAACTTTTGTTTTAAAGTAAAATGTAATATTTTAAACAAATCGATTAACCGGCTACCCCCCTTAACAAAACATACATACGCTGACAATAACAATATTTATTTACACACATTTGCATTTACTGAGAAACTGCTGCATCTGTAGTAATTGTTAAACATGAAAACAGGAAACGGAAATTAGACACTTTTTAAACTAGCTACACTCAAAATAATACATTAGTAGATTTACTAATTTTTTTTTGCTAATGCTGGTTAGCTAACTTTTAGCAAATTTTTAGTTGAGATTAGCATGTAGCAAAAATATTTTGTAAACTTCATTTAGCACATTAGCAACTTTAAACAAAATTTTAACTAATTTTTTTTGCTAAATTTAAAATTTAGTTGACCAAATTTTTACAAGCTTTTTTGCTAATATTAGCAAAAATAAATGGTAAATTTTTTTATTTTCAGAAAACTTTAAATGGCGCTATCTCGGAAACTAAGCCAGATAGAGCAAAATGGAGGCCACTTTAGTTCTCGGGCTCTCCATAGTATCGCCGGTCCTTTTCACATGTGTGGACCCTAATGAGTCCTAACTCTGGATCCAAAAAAGTTAGCATTACCGAAAATTTTAAAATGCTCATATCTCGGTAAATATTGCCGACACAACAAAAACCGCAAAAGCGGTCTTGTTCTACGAGTAATATTTTTGAAGTTATAGAGCTTTTTAATTCTCAAGACCCCAGTGGTACCCTATAATCACGTATCTCAAAAACTAAGCAAGGTTGAGCGAATCGGACACAAATTTTGGATCAAAAACTATGACGATTTTTAAGGAACCCAACTAGGTTAAGGCCCATCGGGGTCTGGACCTATCGGGTCCGAACCCAATGGGGTCCTCAAATGTGTATGAACTAGAGATGGGCACATGAGCAGATTAGAGCGTGATTCACGTGATTCACGCGTGATTGTAACTAAACTCAATTTTACTCACGTGATTGTGAGTGAGTGTGAGTGGAGAAAAAAATTGCGTGAGTGAGTGTGCGTGAGTAAGATTTTTGCGTGAGTGAGTGTGCGTGAGTCGATTTTTCCGCGTGAGTTTGCGTGATTATTTTCTCTTTATATATCTTTTCGGACCAAAAAAAGCAACAAAAAAATTTTAAAATTTGGCTTAACTTAAGATTTCGTCCCGAAAAAAGCAAAATACAATGTAAAATTTCGCTGAACTTCAAATTTTGCTGAAAACTTTGAAAGATTTTTAAAATTTTCGTTATTGATTTTTTTTTTTTTGTATAAAAAAGAGTTTCGTGAGTGTGAGCCAACGTGAGTGTGAATGAAGCTTGCGTGAGTGTGAGTTGTATTAAATTTACTCACGTGATTGTGAGTAAGTGTGATTAGAAAAAATATGCTCGTGAGTGAGTGTGCGTGATTCGAAAATTCCTGTCGTGAGCGTGAGTGAGTGTGAGTCAAAAATCACTCACGCGCCCATCTCTAGTATGAACTAAGTTAAAAAAAATAAAAATTTAGTTAACTAATTATTGGCAAAACATTTTTGCTAACTTTAGCAAAAAATTGTCGGTTCAAAATCAGCAAATTTTCTTGTAGGTTTACAAGCTTTTTTTGCTAACATAACAGTTTTTTTTTTTTGAGTGTATGTTCACATAAGTCAAACAGCAGCCGAATTAAAGCATTTTGTATTTTAGGTTATGTTGAATGTACTAAAATTTTTGAGTTATCCCTACATTTTCGTTCATAATTTTTGAACCGCTGAACCGATATCGCTCAAATGCAATACAAAACTTCTCGGGAGAACTTCTAATAAA
This sequence comes from Pegoplata infirma, assembly GCA_963921195.1. Lineage (NCBI taxonomy): Eukaryota > Metazoa > Arthropoda > Insecta > Diptera > Anthomyiidae > Pegoplata > Pegoplata infirma. The sequence goes on along the minus strand of CAWUER010000769.1, from coordinate 78,443 downwards.
TATGTTTAGTTTCAGTCATCTCCGTGTAATATTTTGGCCGCGATCACAATTTCCACAGACTGACAGACGGACATCGCTAGAAAATCGATCGGGGATCATGAATATATATATGTGGCATTCCATGTGAAATCGGACACTTTGAAAAACTTTTTTTTTTAGATTTTCCAAATTTTTTTACAGTTTTTAGTACCCTTCGAAAACTCCTTCGTGGTAAATTTTCAGATTTTTTTGATGACCCGTTCAAAAGATATCGAATTTTTAAAAATTGGTAGTTTGTTCCTTTACTCAAACTTCTTTTAATCATAACTTCTTCAATAATGGTCCAAATTTAAATTTTTTTTTTTCAAAATTTTTGTTTTTTTACGTACTTTCTAAAAAAATCACAAAAAATTCTTAAAAGCGCTCTAGTATCCGATTTTTAAGTTTTAAAATTTAAATATCACTTTTGAAAATGTTTGTACTCTTCGATTTTTTTGAAATTTTTTTGTGTAAAACATCTATCAATTCTACAAATCGTCACCTAAAATGCAAAACGCCCTAACTAACAAAAAATTGAAAATCGCGTTTTTAATTGATTCTTATGTATTGGATCAAAATACATGTCCACAAAAAAATTTAGACTCCTCTGATCAAAAATGGAGATTTTATTAACAAAATTCAAAAAGCCCTAACTACATGCTTTGATATATGTTAAACCAAAAAGCCCCAACTACACATTTGTTTACATAATATTGCCGACGCAACTGTTATTTTTTAAGATTAAACATTTTTTTGATGCTTCTTCTTCCAGAATGTCCACCAATAGGAAAAATATCTGTGTATGTACACAAAAAAAAAGTTTAGAAATTTACCAATTAACCCCTTCAGGACCGTACTCTCACGAGAATTGAACCTTTTTCAGCTATAGAAATCGCAATTTATGCAGTGTAATTAGTCTTAAGTAAGATATTAATTCTACATAAAATTTAATAACAGTATAATTAATGACGATAAAAAACATGATTGTAAGTTCTTCATTCCGATTGAATAAAATTCGAAGTAAATTTTTCGTTAAATAAGTAAAAAAAGATGTTTTTAATTATAAATTTTTGCTAATTTTATAAAAAAATTCAGGGGGCTAATTATGTAACTTGATAATCGTCATCGTTAGCTCATTATTCTGTTACCATAAAATGACACTATATGGAAATGGAATAACGATGGAAACGATACGGTTGACAACTATCAAGTTACATAATTACCCCCAGTATATAAAAAAAACGTTAGCTTCATTGGAAAGCTTATAATTTCTTCATAAAAAGGGGCAGAAATAAAAAACAAGTTGATGTCTAATACCGCTAACATTAAATACAGGGGGCTAATTATGTAACTTGATACTCGTCATCGTTAGCTCATTATTCTATTACCATAAAATGACACTATATGGTAAAGGAATAACGGTGGAAACGAGACGATTGACGACTTATATTGACGAAAGATAAAATAACAACCTGTGTCAAATTTCATCATTTACATATGGGGGTTTTCATCTCAAGTGACACAACTTTTAAAACCGATAGTAGTTTAGTCACAATTTGTCAACGAGATCGGTCAAGAACATTCTGAGTTAGAGGGGCAGTAATTTTACATTTCGGTCAAACAGTTGTTTTTTGCATCCATGTTACTGATTACCTAATGTTCCCAGCAAAACGTGTCCCGAGAATTTAAGATAGCTATTTCTTAAATCTTTCAAAAAAATTAAAAATTTTTTTTTTCTTTTTTTTTGCAAAATCAAAAACTTCTTTGGCATTTTCTTAAAACCTGCTCTTTTTTAACTCAAAATAAAGCTAAGGTATTTTCCTTTAAGAGCTTTGTAGGATGCGAGTGAGATATCTATCAAATGCCCAATATTTACTGTAGATCTTAAGAAATTTTCTAGAAGCCGAGTAAACGCTTTACCGACCATACATTTTTGGCCGAAGTGTTTTTGATTTTCTTTCCATTTTCGTAATTTCTGACCTAATAATAGTTACGCATAAAAAAATTGGGCCCCTCCTTCCCCCTTATTACGCTGTTCTGGTCAAGGCTTCTTTGGTACTCGCCGTGATCTTTAAGAAATGCAACTTAATAATAGTTAAACTACAAGAATTTGGATTTCTGAACCCCCTTCTTGACCATTATTTCGCCTGTCAAGTAAATATAATTTTGTCCCTAATATACTTATTACTTCGCAAACTTTGAGAACTTATAGTGAGTAAGTGGACCCAGTAGGAGACTTAATAAAAACAAAACTTTTGTTTCTCTAAAACTTTTCTATAATTCATCTTTTACCACATTTATCCTATCTTTTACTTGAACAAAAAAAAATCGCAAACAACCATTTGGGAAGTATAGTTGCCTGTGGTCGTTAAAAGGTTGAAGCATTTTGATGCATTGGGTTATTTCGGGCCATACCCCTTGTTCTGTTCCACCCTCATTTGACATGGAGCTTTAAAATGGTAAATTGACATTCTGTGTCGAATTAAGTTAACATGTGTTTAGAATCCGAAATGAGCCATTTTGCAGTGTTAGGTTATATAGAAGGTGCCACGCCCCTTTTTCAAATACCGCTCACATTTTGTTAGAGTTCTATATGATAAAACAACATTCGGTATAAAATTTTGTTAGCATGTTGTTACATTTTATAACACATCTGCTTGGTGTTTTTAAACATCTTCAGTGCAGTTAGGGCTTTTTGTATTTCTGAAAATTACAAGACAAAAGGGCGTTACTAACATTACTTTTCAAATATTAAAAATTTATAATTTTTTTTAACAGAAATGAATTTGTTTGTGTGTTTTTACTAATATTTAAGAAATTTGTAATGAAAACTTTTATAGTTTTTATATAAACACGTTTTTTGCTTCTCCTGTAAAATTTATAAAATGTTAGATAGGGCGTTTTGCATTTTAGGTGACGAAATTTTTTGAACAGGAAGATCGTGGGATAACGATTATTACTATTTTTTAAAATTTTTTGAAAAAATTTTATTGTAATTTTCCAATCTTAAAATCATTTCTACTGCTCCAATGGTGCGTCATAGAGGGGTCCTTAATAAGACCGACCCACATTAATTTTTACGTCTTAACATTTCTTTGGAACAAATTAATACCCTATCTCCAATTTCTAAAGGGGCTGTCACACAAAACGACATTTTTTAGAATTTGTTCCAACCGCTCTAACTGCCCTAATAGTGCCCTTAGAGCAAAAAAATGTATGACCGACCCACAATATTTTTTTAGTCCAAACATTTTCTCTGAACACACCTACCCTCTATCTTTAACTGTTAAGGTGGTCCCCATACAATTTTTTTTATTTTTTGTAAATTTGTTTTATTTAATCAGCTTCTACCGGTCCAATGGTGCGTCCGAGAGGGGTCATTAGTGAGACCGACCCCCATTTATTTTTACCCTACAACATTTTTTCAAAACATACCTACGCCCTATCTCTTATCCCTAAGTAGGCTCCCATACAAAATTACATTTTTATAAAATTTGCTCCAACTGTTATTTGTATGGGAGCCTACTTAGGGAGTGGACATAGGGCGTAGCTATGTTCTGAAAAAATGTTGTAGGGTAAAAATAAATGGGGGTCGGTCTCACTAATGACCCCTCTCGGACGCACTATTGGACCGGTTGAAGCTGATTAAATAAAACAAATTTACAAAAAATAAAAAAAATTGTATGGGGACCGCCTTAACAGTTAAAGATAGAGGGTAGGTGTGTTGAGAGAAAATGTTTGGACTAAAAAAAAATTGTGGGTCGGTCATATATTTTGTTGCTCTAAGGGCACTATTAGGGCAGTTAGAGCGGTTGGAACAAATTTTAAAAAATGTCGTTTTGTGTGGGAGCCCCCTTAGAAATTGGAGATAGGGTATTAATTTGTTCCAAAGAAATGTTAAGACGTAAAAATTAATGGGGGTCGGTCTTATAAAGGACCCCTCTATGACGCACCATTGGAGCAGTAGAAATGATTTTAAGATTGAAAAATTACAATAAAATTTTTTCAAAAAATTAAAAAAAATAGTAATAATCGTTATCCCACGATCTTCCTGGGCAAAAAATTTGTAGAATTGATAGAAGTTTTACACAAACAAATTTCAAAAAAATCGAAGAGTACAAACATTTTCAAAAATGAGATTTAAATTTTAAATCTTAAAAATCGCATACTAGAGCGCTTTTAAGAATTTTTGGGGATTTTTTTTTAGAAAGTACGTAAAAAAACAAAAATTTTGAAAAAAAAAAAATTGAAATTTGGACCATTATTGAAGAAGTTATGATTAAAAGAAGTTTGAGTAAAGGAACAAACTACCAATTTTTAAAAATTCGATATCTCTTGAACGGGTCATAAAAAAAATCTGAAAATTTACCACGAAGGAGTTTTCGAAGGGTACTAAAAACTGTAAACAAATTGGGAAAATCTAAAAAAAAAGTTTTTCAAAGTGTCCGATTTCACATGCAATGCCCCATATACTTTATGGGGTCCCAGACCGATATTTCGGTGAGTTACAAACGGAATGACAAACTTATATATACCCTCTTTCACTAGAGTAGAGGGTATACAAATTTAAATAATAAAAATTTTTTTTTTTCCTTATTTTCAAAATAAATTAGACTCGTTTGCTACTTTGTAGTATATCGTTTCTATTTTTTGCTAAATAATCTTGACAATGGAATTTGACAAATTCCGAATCACGTGTCGATAAAGTCTTGCAAAAATGACCAACATAAATAAATTTAAAACAAAACAAGTAGAAAAGTTAAATTCGACTTGGCCGAATCTATGAATACCCTCCACAATGCCCATTTTAAGTGATAGTAAATTTTCTAACGTGAAAAAATTACATTTTTGATTAGAAATATTTTATTTTGTGTATAAAAATTTTTTTGTTAGTAATTTTTGAAAAAAAAAATGAAATTTACTAAATTTTTTTTTAGTGTAAAATTTTTTTTGAGTGTAAAATTTTTTTCGAGTGTATTTTTTTTTGTTTTGGTATAAAAATATTTTTGAGTGACAAAAATACATTGTAAAATATTTTTGTGACTTACCAACGTTTTTAAAACAGGTTAAACGGGTGAATTTAAGGTGGAGCTAAACTGAAGTTCACGGTTTTGCTAATAACTTTTGAACCACTGGACCGATTTGGGTGAAATTCAATACGAACTAGTATAGGCTGGAGGAACGAAAAATATATATGCCAAGCTTCAGCATCCTCAGAATTGGTTTTCGAAAGTTATAGTGCTTTTTATTAGAGATGGGCGCGTGAGTGATTTTTGACTCACACTCACTCACGCTCACGACAGGAATTTTTGAATCACCCACACTCACTCACGAGAATATTTTTTCTACTCACACTCACTCACAATCACGTGAGTAAATTTAAAACAACTCACACTCACGTGCACTCACGCAAGCTTCACTCACACTCACGTTCACTCACACTCACGAAAATTTCTAAAACTATAATTTCAAAAATCTTTCCAAAGTTTACAGTTCTGCGAAATTTTACATTTTTTTGTTGCTTTTTTTGGGACGAAATCATAAATTAAGCCAAATTTTAAAATTTTTTTTATGCTTTTTTGGAATATAAAGAGAAAATAATTCACGCAAACTCACGCAAAAATCTTACTCACGCACACTCACTCACGCAATTTTTTTCTCCACTCACACTCACTCACAATCACGTGAGTAAAATTGAAATCAGTCACACTCACGCGTGATTTACGTGAATCACGCTCTAATCTGCTCATGTGCCCATCTCTTCTTTTTATCTCATAAATTCACGAAAAACCCTTGCCGAAATTCAGTCTTTTGCTCATAACTTTTGAACCACTGGACCGATTTCGCTGGATTGCAATATCAACCTGACCAGGTAAATGCCCAACATATGTGCCAAACTTCAGGAGTCTCCGTAAAGTCTTTCAAAAATCGATCGAGGATCATGAATATATATACTTTATGGGATCCTAGACCAATATTTCGAGGTGTTACAAACGGAATGACAAACTTATATATACCCTTCATCACTAGAGTGGAGGGTATAAAAATAATTTTCTTGAAAATTATGCTATGAGAATATCATGGTTTTAATTTGTAAAGAAAATAATGACTTCGAGCCAGAATAAACATCCTCAAAATATAATATTTTAAAGGTCGAATAAAACAATTTTTATTTTTTTATAAAAATTAGTTATTAAATTATTTAAATTTTAAACAGTTTTTGAAACAAATAAATTTAAATTTGTGTTTTTGCTAATTTATGCCAAAATATGCAAAAATATGCACTTAAAAGTTGGAAATACGCACAAAATATGTATTTAAACTCAAAATATGCAAAAATATGCATTTTCACAAAAATATGCAAAAACAAATCGATGCCATTTTAACGCAAATTTCTTGATTCGGAAAGATAATTGGTCGATATCTTTTTAAGCCTATCGACAAAAAACATGCATTTCTATGGAAATCACACTCCTACTAATGAAAGTCTTTATTTTTTATGTTGTTATTTTTGAAACAAAGAACAGAAATGGTCATTAAAAAAACTGAACATTAAACAAATGATTTTTCTTTAAAAAACAACAAAACGTAAATCTTTTTAAATAAACTACAAACAGTTAATGACATAATTTTCTTAGTATTTTGATATATTGACCTTTAAAAATTATCAAAAAATTTTTGGAAGGACGTTCTTGTTTTTTTTCTTGTTGCACAGCCTTAAAAACAAATATTTTCTAACCTAAAAATACACTGATTTCTAACATTTTCTGTTTTTTTTTTCTTTTTTCTTTGCAGTGATGAGTAAGTATGAAATTAATATTTAACATTTTAAACTTAACAAACAATTTAGCTGTACCACAAAATGAACCGCCACGGATTCAAGGAAACGACAGAAAATTCAACATTAAACTGCAAATAACAGCAAAAAAGGATAAACCAAAAATAGTAAGTTACGTTTTAATCTATTTATTATTATCACAAGTATTATTATTTTTATTTTATTGTTATTTTACAAATTCAATTTTGAAAATCGCCCTCATTTAAACCAATCTATATCTAGTACGAGTCCATAAAACCACAAATAAGCAATTTAACAATATAATGCTGAAAATAACACATAATTGTAATGAAATTTTCACAGAAAATTGATTTCTAACACCAAAAATACTTATAAATGACATTTAGGAAGGGAGGAGGAGGAGGGGAGAGGGCTTTAAAAGAAATCCTAAACAATTACGTTTAATATCATTTATATCATTACGTAGTTTTCTAAACACACACACACATACACCTGAATTGGATATGATTATATAGTAGGTGTATGTATGTGTTAATACAGGATATGAAATTTCATGTACCCTGCAAGCATTTCGATACGAAGAAGATACGCCAGCGTATCGCCTGGAAGATAAATTGTGTTGCGGGGGATATCTTCTTCGTATTGCGGAAGAAACCCCCTTTGGTAGAAATCGTGTCCCGAAAGCGATACGTCCAGGAGATACGAAAGCAATTCTTCCGGACGATAAAAGGGCAATATTGCCAGATAATCATTTGGAAGATAACTTTAGGATATCGCCAATAATATGTGTGGAAGATAAAAAGAAGATGTTGTCGTTTTGTCTCATAAGAGAAGAAATATGATTTTTATTAGAATTAAATACATAGAATTTTACAAAATATCATAGATTAGACTACAATAAAAGGTAAATAATATAAATTCGCGAAAAAGTAAAAGAAAAAGGAGCTATTAGAACAAACCACCCATTAACATTAAAATCCGATTAAATAGCACTATCGAAACCAGGTCATTGAATAAAATAGGTTATTGCACTTTTAAAACCATATTGTAATACATTCCAGTGTGGTGTAATTTATCTTTTGAAACAATACAAACTTTTTCATAGGCAGATGGACCGTCATCTGAAACAACATGAAAAACTTAAAATTTGATTAAAATTCCTCTTTTGAGTTACTACTTACGTTTGAAGTGGCTGCTAATGCTGTAAATCTGCTCACAAAAGCTAATATATTTTTAATTTAACATTAATTGCTAAATTATACAGAAAAAAATCGATTATGATGGGAAAATAATATTTTTGACAAAAAATAAAATGTTTTGATTTCGTATTTTTTTCATCCGAATGATAAAAGGAAGATATCATATATGAATCGCCCAGGTGAAAAATCACCTGGAAGATAAATGTTTGATAATTTGGCGATTTTATCTACATTATAAATAACAAAAAAAAATACTACTTTGATAATTTTTTATTACGATAAAAAGAAGATATTGCCGCAATTTCTCCTAGGCGATATTTCTTCCAAATGTTTGCAGGGTACCGTTAAACATCAATCCCTCGATTATGATTTTTCAAGGCCTGACCTGTACAGAAAAAAATTGTTAAAAAATTCCAAAGATTAAAATGTTTGTTCATTATAGTGTTAGCCTAGTTCGAGGCCCAAAAATTATATTTTTGATATTCTCATTTTTTTTTGCTTTAAAAAAGGTTATTTATCTTATAGTACATCTGTGCAGATCTGTTTCACCCCCCCACTAAGGGATCCTCAGCAAAATTATTTGTTGAATAGACAAATATCAGAGACGATTTTCTTTTGTAGTTAATGCAATTAAAAATTTAATCAATATTACAAAAACACCTAAAAATACTGTAACTGATTAAAAGAGTATTACTTTTAAGAGTTTTTATATTCCCGCCCGGCTAAAAAAAAATTATACGGTCGCAGGCAGAAAAATACAAACGGGCCAGTACAGCTAAAGTACTTTGCACGGTAGTACAAGTACTTCCAGCTTTCTTATATAAGTACTGCGTAAGTACGAGATATATAACACCGTTGCAATATAGTGCCGTAGGTTCTCAAAGCTCTGGCAAAGTACCTTAAAACCAAAAATATATTGCTGTGGCGGCGCTTCAAAAACAAAAATTGGGGTGGTTTCCCAGCATTTAAAAAAAATTCTAGAGAGTTTTTAGAAGAATTTGTGGTGGAATCCAATGTTTTCTTTAGAGAAGGTATTAATCTATGAACTTGAAATATATATTTTTTTTTTAAATCTTGCAAAAGTTATGTGGGTTTCTTTTCGTGTGAAAGATGTACAGTAGCGAGTCCCGTATAATTATTTTTTAAAGCTTTCGGTTAACAAATGCCACAAATAATTTTAAAGGGAAATATTATTAATAAAATTACCGATATTTTAACTACCCAACATTGTCTTCAAAAGAAATCGGATTGTAAAATAAAAATATTGTTATGATGAAACAATTGCTATTGCACTGTTACACAAATAATTGTAATAAAAGAATTTAATAAATAGTAAAAATATAAACAAAAATATTCTAACAAAAATTGTACAAAAGTAATGCCCAAGCACTTTTAAGGTTGTAATTTGAAACGTTGGCAAAGCGCTTCATTTTACAAAAAATAAGTGTTTTGGCAGTACTTTATTTTTTGTACCGCTTGCAATTTCTGCGTGGGGTCCCATATAACATTTGATCCCAAAAATGGAGGATCCGAAAATATATGTTTATATCTTATTAGATCAAAATTTAGATAATATGATATAATTAGATCCCAAAAATGGAACGGTAAATATTATCTAATTTGATATTATAAAAAAATAGATCTAATAAGATCTAATAATATATAATTATATCATATTAGATCTAATATGATCTTTAATATCAAATCAGATGAAATTTACCGTTCCATTTTTAGGATCTAATTATATTTAATTATATCAAATTTGATATAATAAGATATAATCATATATTTGTATATCCTCCATTTTTGGGATCAAGTGATGGATCTATTTATATACAATTATATAAAAAACTATATGATTATATCAAAACTTTTTTACTCGGGCGGTGAAAAATGTCAGATGTTATTCATATATTATTCATATATGCTCGCCCATATGTATTACATATATGAAGCAAATGCGAAAATTTGCGGCATATGTAAATATATGGACATTAGGGTGGGTCAAATTGTAGGGGGCCGAAAAAATGTAAAGGGGCTCATCCAGATTCTTGTTCTACGGGTCATTTGAAGATACTTTGCCAAAGAAACCATAGCTCTAAAATGATTTTCGAGCCCCCGGATTTTCAAATTAGGTTTTTTCCCCAAATACTCAAGAATAGAGGTAAAAAATGCTTTTTCCTCTAGCCAAATGTGTATGAGGGGGTTTTTTGGATCGAGGAATCCATTTTTGACATCTATTTTTATTTTGGAATACCACCAGAGGGCGCTTTCGTACATTTTTTAATTTTATCGTTTTTTTTTGGGTAAATTTACGAAATTTTTCGTGGAAATTGACGAATACTTGACTATCTCATGAGACAACCCTAAATTTTAAATAGCCAGAGTGTTCAGGGCTAAAAATTATGGGGGGGGGGGGGTGGTTATTCATTCACGACCTATATCAAATTTAAGAGAAAGAATAAACAAATCAAATTTTACTTTATTTTTTCTTCAAAAATTCAACATAAGAGATAATAAAAGCATATAAAATGTAATTAATAAAAACAAGTAAGAAAGTTATAGTCGGTCAAGACCGACCATATGATACCCTACACCAGTGTTTTCCGGAAAATGGGTCCCAAGTCCAAATATGGACCGATTGGATCTGTCCTTTGTTAGACCTTTATTTAGTGTAGAAAACACACACAAATCAAATTTTAGTGGAATTGGTAATTTTTTTTGGCAATGAACCGATTTAACTGAATATCGGTCATTGGTCATTTTTATATGGGGTACTAAGTCCAAAAATGGTCCAATTATATTCCGATTTGATTAGGTTACTAAAGTACACGTTTAACAACTAAAAATAAATTTTGTTATCAAATATTTCCATTTTTATGAGTTTTGAGGGAATTATGTGAATATCGGGGTGGTGGTTTGTATAGTGACTACCAGAACAACTGACCCGATTCCTTTGAAATTTGATTCGAGCATACAAAATTTGATTACCTGCTAAATTTCAAAGCGATATCTATTATAATACGGTTATTAGAGTCATTTAATCCGAATCCAAAGGGGGCGTTTGTATGGGGGCTAGATTTTATCATGGACCGATCTTCTCCAATTTCAATAGGCTTCGTCCTTGGGCCAAAAGACGCTAAAGTTCTAAATTTCAAGTTAACTGATTGAAAATTTCGACCTATATCGTGCTTAAACCGATAGATGGACAGACGGACGGCCGGACATCGCTAAATCGACACAAAAAGTAATTCTGAGTCGATCGGTATACTTGACGGTAGGTCTAGGACGAATATTTTGGGTAGTTACAAAGGGTAAAAAAAATCAATTGAATTCAGTAATTAAGAAACAAAACAAAGAATTTGTCTGTCACTTGAGGAGTAAATGTTTTATATGAAAACATAGCATCTTAAAATATCCTATTTAGTTGGCAGATTGAGACCAGTCAAATCAGAAGACATACCAAAAGCAGGAACATCGTGAGAAGGCATATGTTTTAAACTACTTTCAGTACTTATTGATGTTGGTGCGGCTTTTGATGTTGACGGCAATGGATCCATGTTTAAAATTAAATATTAATTAATTTATAAATATTAATATAAGATTTTCCAGCTAGATTTTGAGGTTTTCTTCCTTCAAAAGCTGGTAAAAATGTGATTTAGGTCTTAGCAGGAAATCTATCGATTTTTTTTTAGAAAAGCTGGAAAAAGGAATAAAATGTATGGAATATGATTTAACAATTTATAATTCGAGTATGTATTTTACAAAGTCAAAATTCGTCTATTTCCACAACAATATCGTATATTTTCGCAAAAAATGTACGTAAGCGCCCTCTGGCGGCACTCAAAAATAAAATTGAATGTCAAAAATGGATTCCGCGTCCCAAAAAACCCCCACATACTCATTTGGCTAGAGGAAATAGCATTTTTTTGCCTCTATTCTCGAATATTTCTAGAAAAAATACCTATTTTAAAAAATCCGGGGGCTCGAAATTCATTTTAGAGCTATGGTTTCTTTGGCAAATTTTCTCAAAATGACCCATAGAATAAGAATCACGATGAGCCTTTGGGTCGAAAAAATTTGACCCACCCTAATGGACATATATGGTCACTAGAGAATGCATCCCGGGATTTCCCGTCCCGGGATTCCCGGGAAATTCGTCATTTTTCATTTCCCGCATTCCCGGGAAATTTGTGCGGGATTCCCGGGAATTTTAAAAAATGTACATAAACAAGATAACTGCTGTATTAAGGAAAATAAATTTTTAAATATTACAAGAAGAAGAAGAATTTTTAAATATGAGGGCTTCGATTTTCATGCACTACAAAATTTAAAATATGTGATTAGAATATGCACTTAAAAATCAAAAATATGCTCTAAAAATGCACTTTATGAGTTTGTATCGGCACAGAAGTTGAAGATTTTTTTTAAGTCAAAAAATTAATTGTGTAATTAAAAAAATATCTTTTAATTATTATTATTATTATTATTTCTTTATTGAGTCTATGGAAGAACCTTACAGACTAGCAAACATAATACTAAAATAAAATTATAACAATTTATTTATTTGATTTTTAAAATCTAAATTAGAAACACTTAAATCTAAATAAAAACAAAGACTATTAAATAACCTCATAGATTTAGTAAATGGCTCATTTAGTCCATATTCTGTTCTATGAACAGCAATATGAAAAAAATTAAATTTTCTTAAAGCTCTTTGCGGAACCAAAATTTGAATTAAATGCAGAAGATCAGGACAATCTATCGTACCAGAAATAATCCCATGTAAAAATGTTAATGAGAAAATTTTCCTTCTTGCCTCTAATGATTTAAGAGACATCCATAATTTTAAACAGAACAAACAAATTGCCGATGAACCACATTCATAGTATCTATGAACAAATTCTTAAAAATGTATAAACCTCCCGAGTAAAAATGTTTAGATATATTTATATATATCACATCTTCTCCGAGATTTGAAAGGTAAATTTGAAAGGTAGGATCCTTCACATTTTTACCTTGGCTTTCATAAATTTTTTGAACATCTTTATTCATCAAAAAAAATTATAATATTTTTCAATTCCACATATTAAGAATTATTCATAAAAACTATGAAAAAGTTCATAAATATTTTAAAGAAGTCAATAAACTCTTAAGAATTAGTTCATAAATTCTATGCATTTATTTGGGTACAAAATATTGTTTTAATCAAGAATAATACAACTATAAAACTTCTTTTTGATGACTTTTAATTTGTATTAAAATTTGTGAAATATTTGCAGTTTTCTTATCTATAACAAAATAAGAAAAAAATATGCATTTTCGTAAAAATCTGCAATAATATGCAAAAACAAATATTTTTCTCTTATTGTTAGTGAAGTGTTTGCCAAAAACAGCAAATTGTATTAAGATTTTGAAAAAAAAAAAAAATAAAAGGACGTTGTTTAAACTTTTTTTTGTTAAATATTGTTTTTTATCATAATTTGTTGTTTTATTACACTGAATTATTATTTTATTTTGCTTTGAAATCTTTTTTATGTATTGGACTTGTTAAACGTACTAATTTTGCAAAAAAAAAAAATATAAAAAAATTGTTAAAAACTAAAAAAATGTATTATTGGTTTTTAGTGCGGGATCCCGGGAATCCCGGGAAATTCAAAAATTTTTCCCGCTTTCCCGGGAAATGAAAAAGTGCGGGAAATTGCGTACTCCCTAATGGTCACATATGTATGTTCATTTTGGAGTAAAGAATTGCATAAACATTGCTTTAAAAAAATGTTTCACAATTTTTGAAAAATTTTTGAAGTTCGGGAAAAAAAACTTTTTCTATTTTTTTAGATTTTGAAATGCTTTTGGTTTTTTTTTTTTAATTTTCGAAGTTTCAAATTTTTTTTTAAAGTCCCAGACACAATTTTTTTTTTCAACTTTTTTTCGGTTTGTAATAAAAAAATAATTAAAAAATGTTTTTAGAAAAAAAAAAAACATTTTTGAATAATTTTCCAAGTCCTGAGAAAAATTCAAACATTATTTATCTGGACATATATGGAAGTACATGTCATATGTGTACAAATGTGTACATATGTGAAAATTTTTTTGTAAAATTTTTAAAGTTTTTTTTGGCATTTTTTTTGCTTTGGAGTAAAAAATTTCATTTCAAAATTTCAGTTCAAATGCTTTTGGATTTTTTTTTTTTAAATTTTATAAGTCCCAGACATATGTATGTGCAGATGTGTGCATATGTGTTTTCATACATCAGCATATATGAAAAAAAAAATCAAGAAATATTGCTTCATACCAGTGCTGTATGCTATGATTGAAATAACGAAACAAATAAATAACAATATTTTTAAAAAAATATTCAAATAAGCGATTATTCAAATATTTTGAAAATGAATAATATTTATTTGCTATTATTTAAATAACGAAAAATTTAAATAATTTTTTCTGATTGATTATTCAAAAAAAAAAAAATTAATTTTTCTTATTATTCAACAAAAATTTTTGAATAATTTTGGTTATTCACAAAAATATCAAATAAATAACGTATTATTCAAACAAAAAAAAAAAAATAAATATTCTTGAAAATTTTGTGTTTGAAAAAGAAATGTATTTTTTTATTTTGTCATTTATTATACAGTGAAACATAAAATTATTCATACAAAATAGTTTTGTTTAAAATTAGCTTCTATTAAAAAGTTTTATTTTTGAATTTTTAGGAGAATTGTTGTATAGAGAATGCTATTAAAACTATAAAAAGCCCAATTGAATTTCAGAAAAGCTAAGTTGTAATTTATAAAAAGTCAATTGAAATACAGAAAAGTTATGTTGTAATTCAGGAAATTCCAATTGAAATCCTTCTTTTCTGTCATCCTTCTCTCCCACTCTATTTTAAGCTTCACTGGTGATATTATTGTAGCTTTAATTTGAGGCCCCCAATTCATTATTAATACTCCTTCGCCAAGTCTATGATGGAGCACCAGGGGAGGGAGCCGGGGGACATTGAGGGACACCTTCCCACTCGTGATAAATGTTAGCAAATTCATTTATTATAATTTTTACAATAAAGCAAGGATGGGTACCAATACCATTTCAATACCAATACCCTTTAATAACAATTTTAATTGAAAACCAATACCGAAGAAAAACTAATATGTACCTTTATTTGGGCGTGAGTTTGCGTGATTTAATTTTTGATTTTACTTATTTAATTAGAATTTTTTCATTTCTTGCAAAAAAAAAAAATTTAGCTGTTTTTTTTTTTGTAAGAAAATTTGTTTGCGTGAGTGGAGCTTGCAAGACTCATGCGTGAGCGTGTTTGAATCTGGCGTGAGTTACGCGTAAGAAATTTTAATTTCAATCACGTGATTGTGAGTGATTGAAAAAAAATTGCGTTAGTGATTAGTGAGTGATAAGTTTTTTTTTGCGTGAGCGTGAGTGAGTGTGAGTCAAAATCCACTCACGCGCCCATCTCTACTGTAAACGATATGTTTTTGTTTTTATCCTTGATCGATTTAAAGACTTCCTAGTAATATCCGCCTGTATCTCCGTCTGTCTGACCCTATTTCTGCAGAAAGTACGAAAGAGAAAAACTAAAGAAAATTAAGAGCTTAAACGTGTAAGCAATACACTCAAAAAAATAAAACTGTAAGTTAACAAATTTTATTTTGTTAACTCGAGTTTACTGGCTTTTTAGCAAATTTTTAGTTAAAATCAGCGTTTTAACTACTTTTTTTAGTTAAGTTCAATTTACGAAAATACTACACCATTTCCAATTTTAATTCAGAAAATACAAATTATATTTCAAAATTTTCCAATTATATTTCAGAAATTTCCAATTATATTTCAAAAATTTCCAATTATATTTCAAAAATTTCCAATTATATTTCAGAAATTTCCATTTATATTTCAAAAATTTCCAATTATAATTCAAAATCTTCTAAATATAATTCAAAAATTTCCAATTATAATTCAAAAATTTCCATTTATAATTCAAAAAATTCCAATTATATTTCAAAAATTTCCATTTATATTTCAGAAATTTCCATTTATATTTCAAAACTTTCCATTTATATTTCAGAAATTTCCATTTATATTTCAGAATTTTCCATTTATATTTCAGAAATTTCCATTTATAATTCAGAAATTTCCAATTGTATTTCAGAAATTTCCATTTGTATTTCAAAATTCTCTAAATGCTTTTCAGAAAATTCCATTTGTATTTCAAAAATTTCCATTTGTATTTCAAAATTTTCAAAATGCTTTTCAGAAAATTCCATTTATATTTCAAAAATTTCCAATTATATTTCAAAATTTTCCAATTGTATTTCAAAAATTTCCATTTGTATTTCAAAATTTTCCAAATGCTTTTCAGAAAATTCCATTTGTATTTCAAAAATTTCCATTTGTATTTCAAAATTTTCCAAATGCTTTTCAGAAAATTCCAATTGTATTTCAAAAATTTCTATTTATATTTCAAAATTTTCCAAATGCTTTTCAGAAAATTCCAATTGTAATTCAAAAGTTTCCATTTATATTTCAAAATTTTCCATTTATATTTAAGAAAATACAAATTGTATTTCAAAAAGTTTATAATTTTATAAAGAAAATTGTAAGTGTATTTTTTATGATACAAATATTATACATAGAAACTATCAGACTATCCGGAACCCTATACACCATCAATATTTTTCAAAAGAAAGTGGTTAACATTTTTCTTAACTTACCAGAAATAATTAAAATGCATCTACAAAAGTATTCATACATATGTATATAAACGTGTCTTACAAGGGAAGTATTCTAACCCTTATAAACCGATTTGCCAGAAACTTCAAATATATATAAAATTTTTTACAAGTTTATGCGTTGGATTGATGTTAAAGAATTTTTTTTTTTTTTGCAACTTTTGACATATTTTTGAACCTCTAAAGTCCCTACAAAACCGATAAGCAGAGACACCCCAACCTTATAATTGTCTCTTTTATATACGATTTTTTTAGCAATGTCACTAAATGTCTCGAAGGGAACACAAATAAAGGGTTTTCTTAATTCTTATCGGTTTTGTTGTATTTTTTCCAAGTTTCTCATTATCCTCCACAATCCTCCACAAAGGAAGACTAAGTTTTTCTGCAAGTTTTGATAATGATAATGAACTTATAATAACTACAAAGTGTAGGGAACTACACTTACAATTTTTTAAATTTATTTAGAAAGTTTTTGAAATACAATTTTTATTTTCTTAAATATAAATGGAAAATTTTAAAATATATAAATGGAAACTTTTGAATTACAATTGGAATTTTCTGAAAAGCATTTGGAAAATTTTGAAATATAAATAGAAATTTTTTAAATACAATTGGAATTTTCTGAAAAGCATTTGGAAAATTTTGAAATACAAATGGAAATTTTTGAAATACAAATGGAATTTTCTGAAAAGCATTTGGAAAATTTTGAAATACAAATGGAAATTTTTGAAATACAATTGGAAAATTTTGAAATATAATTGGAAATTTTTGAAATATAAATGGAATTTTCTGAAAAGCATTTGGAAAATTTTGAAATACAAATGGAAATTTTTGAAATACAAATGGAATTTTCTGAAAAGCATTTAGAAAATTTTGAAATACAAATGGAAATTTCTGAAATACAATTGGAAATTTCTGAATTATAAATGGAAATTTCTGAAATATAAATGGAAAATTCTGAAATATAAATGGAAATTTCTGAAATATAAATGGAAAGTTTTGAAATATAAATGGAAATTTCTGAAATATAAATGGAAATTTTTGAAATATAATTGGAATTTTTTGAATTATAAATGGAAATTTTTGAATTATAATTGAAAATTTTTGAATTATATTTAGAAATTTTTGAATTATAATTGGAAATTTTTGAAATATAAATGGAAATTTCTGAAATATAATTGGAAATTTTTGAAATATAATTGGAAATTTTTGAAATATAATTGGAAATTTCTGAAATATAATTGGAAATTTTTGAAATATAATTTGTATTTTCTGAATTAAAATTGGAAATGGTGTAGTTTTGAACAAATTTTGAATTAATTTTTTTTGTTGACTTCAAAACTGAGTTTACGAATTTTTACTAATTAATTTGCTGATTTTTCGTAAAAAATTTGTTGAGTGAAATTTCTTGTGTAGCCTCCTATGCGAATCTCATAAGTTATACTTAAGCTGATGAAAAAACAGAAAAAATAAACTTACAATTTTTTACAAAATATTTTGTAAATTTTAGTTTACGAAAAGTAACAAAAAGTTTAGCTGAATTCAACTAATTTTTTTGTTAATATATGTACATAAAAACGTTACGAAATTTCAGCTAAATTTTTAGTTAAAATTACGGTTTGTTTTGCTACATTCATTCTACGAAAAGTTAGCTAAATATTTTTAGTTAAATTAACTAAAAATTTAGTAGGCCCAAAATCAGGTGCTTTTTTAGTTAAATTTAACTAAATTTTTTGTTAACTTTACAGTTTTAATTTTTTGAGTGTAGGTGTTAGGATTCGAAGAAGAAATCAGCACTCCATTCCCCATTTCAGGTATTAGGATTCTTTGAAGAAATCAACACTTCATTTTCATAAGAAATGCCTAAAAGTGTTTAAAATATTCAGCGTACATTTTGACCATTAAGGTTTAGTTAGCCTAAAAACGTCAACTTAACGTTAACTCTATGCAATGTTCATTAAGCAAAATAGTACAAAACATTCTTATTTATGTTTTGTTTTTTTTTTGTTAAGTTAGAGAAATTTTATTCCCAACAAAACTTCTTTACGTTTTTCCTTGACATAGAAGTAAGAAAAATAATAAAGACTAGGTTAGCTACCCGTTACCGTCACCTAACGTAGCGTAGCGGTCAAAATCATATACAAAATCCCGTAACCTTCTGCAAAGAAGAATAATTGCTCTCACTTCTTCCCATCTAACAAAAACATCTCTACGCTACGTTAGGGTACGGTTACGGGTGCATTTAAAAATAGAATAATACATTCAAAAATATTTTTTTTTTTTCTATAGGAAAAATTTTTAATTGTATACATATTAGACTGCCCAGAAAAAATCCAAGTTGTTATTTTCTTGGGGGATACCTGCGAATTTTGTTCCTTTTAGTGCAAAAAAATTTCGGTTTTTTTTTGGGATTTTTAAAATAATATCTAGAGGTCGCGATCTCGCGTTTTATAACGATTTATTTTTTTTGAGTTTTTATTATTTTAAATTGTTAAATATGATTAATATGATAAAATATTAATAATTTCAGACAAAAAAAAAATTAAATTAAAAATTAAATATCGCTCATTCCATGAGATGTCTCCCAGCATCTAATCAAATGTTCTTTAATTTATTTGAAATTTCGCACACAGGTACACTATGGAGCAATTAAAATAAATTCGTTTTTAGTTTCGCGAAAATCCACGAATTCGCGAACGCGAATATATTCGCGAATTCACGGATTTTCTCGGAACTAACAACTGATTTATTTTAATGGCTTCATAGTGTTCATGTGTGCAAAATTTCAAATAAATTAAGGAACATTTGATTAGATGCTGGGAGACATCTCATGGAATGAGCGATATTTAATTTTTAATTTAATTTTTTTTTTGTCTGAAATTATTAATATTTTATCATATTAATCATATTTAACAATTTAAAATAATAAAAAACTCAAAAAAAATAAATCGTTATAAAACGCGAGATCGCGACCTCTAGATATTATTTTAAAAATCCCAAAAAAAAACCGAAATTTTTTTGCACAAAAAGGAACAAAATTTGCAGGTATCCCCCAAGAAAATAAAAACTTCGCTTTTTTTCTGGGCAGTCTAATACATATGCATTTTTTTTTATTTAAATAAATTTTGTGTAGTAGAAAGATTTTAGAGTTAATACTAAAGAATATTTTCTTAAAAATGTCACCAAAGCCAAAAACCTTGAAAATCTGAGTAAATATACATCCTCACAGGACTTTTTGTTGTATTTGAAAAATATCTGAAAGTATTTTGAAAACTTTAGTATTTTCCATAGGAAAATGTTTAAAATAGCATTTTAAAATAGTAAAAATCTAAAGATTTCAGTTCGGGAAAATTTACAAAGAATATTCTAATTAATGTTTTAGTAAAAAAACGCTTTGTTAAGAAGTTTGCTATCAAACAATATTAGTTTGTAAAAATAATTTTATGTTTCACTGTATAATAAATGACAAAAATAAATAAAATACATTTCTTTTTCAAACACAAAATTTTCAAAAATATTTGTATTTTTTTGTTTGAATAATACGTTATTTATTCAATTTTTTGTGAATAACCAAAATTATTCAAAAATTTTTGTTAAATAATAAGAAAATTTCTTTTTTTCCTGTTTGAATAATCAATCAGAAAAAATTATTTAAATTTTTTGGAAACAAATATTATTTTATTTGTATGAAATTGAATAAAATAAAATTTTATTTTATTCAAATCAAAATAAATAAAATAACAAATCATTTTATTTTTTGATAACCAACTAAAATAATAAAGTATTTTATTTTTTCCAAAAAATTCAAATAAAAGTATTCAATAATACAGCTTTGCTTCATACATGTATTCATATGGAGCATATATATTCACATATTTTTCATATGTGATCACATATGAAACATGTATGTGCATTAGAATGTCCCTTATTTTGGAAATGTTGGAAATGTTGAGACGGTACCCCCTCATTTTTTTCCTTTTGACTAAAAAATAACTCAGGAAAAATTTTACGCCCCTACGACCACGCCTTCCCTACGCGACGGGGCCGTAAAGAGCGGGGCCTTAAAAATCATTTTTCCATACAAAGCAAAAAAATTTTTTTTTGATTTTTAATTTTTTTGTTATTAATTATAATATTACTTGGTTAGCTTATTCACGACAAAAAATTTGATTTTGGTGGGATGAGGCTTTCAGTTCTAAAAAATTTTTCGAAAAATTTAGAGCTTTTGGGGTCCTACAGTAAAAATTTTTTAAATTTTTTTTTTTTTAGTTTTGACAAGCAACCGTTTTAGTTGAATTGTTGCTTTTAATGATATATTTTCATAAAAAATATTATTCCTACCTGTGACATCTTTATCGTGATCTAAAAAAGGGTAAAAAATGCATTTTTTATGTTTTTCGATACACGATCAAGATGCCACAGATATGAATAATATTTTTTTATGAATATATATCATTAAAAGCAACATTACAACTAAAACCGTTGCTTGTCAAAACTAAAAAAAAAAAAAAAATTTAAAAATTTTTACTGTAGGACCCCAAAAGCTCTAAATTTTTTTTTTCGAAAAATTTTTTAGAACTGAAAGCCTCATCCCATTCAAATTTTTTGTCGTGAATAAGCTAACCAAGTAATATTATAATTAATAACAAAAAAATTAAAAATAAAAAAAAAATTGTTTTGCTTTTTATGGAAAAATGATTTTTAAGGCCCCGCTCTTTACGGCCCCGTCGCGTAGGGAAGGTGTGGTCGTAGGGGCGTAAAATTTTTCCTGAGTTATTTTTTAGTCAAAAGGAAAAAAATGAGGGGGTACCGTCTCAACATTTCCAACATTTCCAAAATAAGGGACACTCTAATGTGCATATATGAACATTTTTTACCGGGTTAACAAATGTTTTAATCAAATCAATTACAAAAGTAATTGTCATTAATTTTCCTAATCAAACAAATATTTTAATCACAGGATTTTTTTCTTTTTTTGTATAACTTTCTTTAACCATTTACCGCATAAATTGGGTTTGGTGTATGTTTATATGAGTTCTAATAATATATTTTTTTTTTCTATACATACATTCTATTTATTCAGTTTATCTATAATTCTATATATTTAATGAATGTCTAAACGCGTGCCTGTGTGTGTGTATATAGTTTGAATTTGATTTGAACGTAAGCAATCATAATGAAATTGTAAGTGCGTGCGGAAAATTGTACATGCCTTTTAGGTTTCAAAAAATAGAATAATTTTTTTGTTTTGCCCCTCAAAGTATGCCACATACCACATGCACAAAACCACAAAAAAAAATCCATCGAAATGAACATTATTCGATAACTAAAACTGGTCTGAACACTATAGAGCAGGCGCGGATCCAGGGGGGGGGGAGAATGGGATTTCTCCCCCCCAAAATGATTAAAAAAAAAAAGAAAGGAAAGGAAAGGAAAAAAGAAAGGGAAAAAAGAAAAAAAGGAAAAAAAAGAAAGGAAAGGAAATGGAACTTTTTCCAGAGAGGAGATGGAAGGAAAATGACCAGGATGTAAACAAATAGAGGCTATTTGTACTGAAGTAAATTTTTTTTAAATCCTTAAAATGTTTCAAAATGAAAGAAATTGCATTTGAAAAACTAAAATGACAATAGAGTTAAATGGCAATAGAGTTATCATTCTCTAAGAAAAAATTATTATCTGAATATTTTTATAGAAAAATGTTTCGAAATTTCAGACTTTATTTTTAGAAACTGTTTTGATACTTATTTGACTCTAAATGTAATTTTTTTTTATTGTCAAACAATTTAAATTTTAGGGAAAACGTCTTAAAACTTTTCTATAGAAAACATCCCACAGCAACTGAGAATTTTTCCTTTGAAAGAATGTTTCAGAATATACCAAGATTTTTTTAGCAAAAAAATTCTCAGAATCGAATAACATTTCTAAAGGAAAAACGTCTTAGAGTCTGAATATGTAAATTTTTCTTTTGAAATGTGTCTAATAATAAAATTTTTTCTATATGAAAATGTTTCAGAATCTAGATGGCATTAAAACCGTAACATTTTTCGTATTTTAAGAAAATTGATTCAAAATTTCTTAATAAAATGATTTAAAAGCTGATAATTTTTTAGTATCTGATAATTTTCTTTTACAAATTATGTTTCTGGATCTGAGAATTTTTGTATACGAAAAAGAGGTTTTTTATAAGAAAAATATATCAGAATTTGGATTTTTTTTTATAGAAAGAATGTCTCAAAATCTCAGATTATTTCTATAGAAAATTTTAAAAATCTGAGACATTTTCTATAAGAAAGGGTTTCAGAATCTGAACAATTTTCTGAAAGGGTTATTTTTTATATGAAAAACTTTTAAGAATCTAAGAGTTTTTCTGTAGTAAAATTGTTTCATCATCTGAGATATTTTGTGAAGGGTACATGCATAAAAATCTAATACTTTATTATTTTTTTTTTTCGAAATATTAATGCTTAATGTTATTATTGTTTTCGAAAATTAAAAATTTTTATATAAAATTTTACGTGTCTTAAAATTTGCAAATGAAATTTAAAACTTTTTAATTTTTTTGTGTAGAAAAATATTTGACTGTTCAATCATAAACATTGGCTTATGACAGTCATAGTAAGTCATAACTGTAAATAAGCACGTTTGTAAGACTATAAAAATGCTCCTCTTTTGGAAGTAAATACGACGTACAGGGTCCCCTTGTGAAAAAAAGTTTTTTGAGTAAAAGAAGTTCCCCTAAATCCAAATGCTTGAAAAAAAAATTATTTTTCTTGGTTATTAATTTGTTACGCAATATTAAAAATATTAACAAAAATTAACATAATACCCCCCCCCCCTTCAAACCAAACTTTATTGCTTTCCGATTTTTTGGTAAAAAAAAAAAAATCTCCCCCCCCAAATGAAATTCCTGGATCCGCGCCTGCTATAGAGTACAGTGTTATTTTTTTAAAAAATATTTCTGACGATTTTTCTATAGAAATTTTCTATAAAACAAAATGTCTCCTTAAAACTTATCTGATTTGAAAATTATATTTGATTCCAAAAATTTGATATGCGAAATTTGCCTTAGAATCGCTCGTGACAGGACATAATCCCCACGGACACTACCGTTATGGGGATTATGACCGAATTCGTTTTGGTCATAATCCCCATAACGGAAATAGGGGTTATGTCCGTGGGGATTATGTCATGTCAACATGATTTTTACCCCCCAAAATTTTTTAAGAACTAAAATACTTCTTATCTTCACTCCCATACAAAATGACACTTTTATGAAAGCAACTCCCACCGCTTTGACTGTCCTAAAGATTCCTCTAGAGGAATCAAATGTATGACCGACACCCAGTATTTTTTAACTCCAACATTTCCCAAAAACAAATCTAACCTCACTCAAAAAAAAGACCTTGTAAAATTACAAAAAAAAACTTTTTTTTGTTACCTTTTATTTGACAAGAATTCCTTGTTATTTTACCAGCATTTTACCAATAATTTTGTAATTTTACAAGGTTTTCACCAATAAAATTGTAAATTTACAAATTTTTTGACACGATAAAATTTACAAGGAGTTTTCGTAACTTTACTAGATTTTTTGCTACCTCCTGTTTTACGAGAATTCCTTGTAATTTTACAAGCTTTTTGCCAATAATTTTGTAATTTTACAAGCTTTTTACCAATAAAATTGTAAATTTACATTTTTTGGAGCAATAAAAATTACAAGGAATTTTCGTGAATTTACTACATTTTTTTTTGTAAAATTATCTTGGAAATTTGTAAAATTACAAAAAATTTTAAAATTAAAAAAAAAAAAAAATAAAATTACACAAAAAAAATGTAAATTTCGATCCCAATTTGTTTGTTAAAAAACAAGGAAAATTGTCAAATATTGGTAAAATGGGATTACGAGACTTTTCCTAGTAATTAGACAAAGTTTTTTTTTATTTGTGTGTAACCTCTATCTTCAATCCTTAAGGCGGTCTCCATGAAATTGTTTATTTTTTCATACACTTATTTTATTAAATCTGCTCCTACCGCTTTAATGGTGCCTTCTAGAGAGGTACCATGAATTTTTGCCCGCATTTTTTTTTTAGAACATACCATTGCCCTTTTGAATTCGCACAATATTTCTAGAGTGGTGCAATGTAAGACCGAGCCACATTAATTTTTACACCCCAACATTTAATCTTAACAAACCTGCTTCCTATCTCAACTCCTTAAGGGGGTCCCATAGAAAATGGAGGAGTGGAGATAGGGCGTAGATATGTTTAAAAAAAAAAATGTTGTAGTGTAAAAATAAATGGGGGTCGGTCTCACTAATGACCCCTCTCGAAACCACCATTGGACCAGTAGAAGCTGATTAAATGAAACAAATTTACAAAAAATAAAAAAAATTGTATGGGGACCGCCTTAACAATTAGAGATAGCGCACAGAAAACAAATTTGCTAATATCCAACTGAAATTCAGTTGTGGCAACAAAAAATCGGTGGATGCATTTAAATTAATGTTAAAACAACTAAATATCGGTAGTTACAACAAAATTTTGTTATTACAACTGTCTTTTAATTGAAACAACTATAAAATTCGTTAGACACATCAAAATGTAGTTGCAACAACCGAATTTTGAGTTAATACAACTGAAAAATTCAGTTGGAAATTTATTTTTCTCTGTGAGATGGTAGGTGTGTTCAGAGAAAATGGGGATCGGTCTTATAAATGACCCCTCTATGACGCACTATTGGAGCAGTGGAAATGATTTAAGGATTGGAATATTACAATACAATTTTTTCAAAAAATTTAAAAAAATAGTAATAATCGTTATCCCACGATCCTCATGGGCAAAAAATTTGTAGAATCGATAGAAGTTTTACACAAAAAAATTTCAAAAAAATCGAAGAGTCCAAACATTTTCAAAAATGAGATTTAAATTTTAAAACTTAAAAATCGCATACTAGAGTGCTTTTAAGAATTTTTGGGGATATTTTTTTTTAAAGTACGTAAAAAAACAAAAATTTTGAAAAAAAAAATTGAAATTTGGACCATTATTGAAGAAGTTATGAGTAAAAGAAATTTGAGTAAAGGAACAAACTACCAATTTTTAAAAATTCGACTTTACGGAGGCTCTTAAAGTTTGGCATATATGTTGGGCATTTATCTGGTCAGGTTGGTATCCAGCGAAATCAGTCCAGTTTACTATGGTCCCAAATGCATTTTTTTTTGGCATAAATTCAAAAAATGAAGCAAGGTCACTTGGATTAATTCTGGGATGATTTTTATCTCTTAGCGCAATCAAAAATCGATTGTCAAAAAAAAAAAAAAAAATTTGAAAATTTTTTTGTAAATTTTTTTTTTTTTTTTTGTAAATTTTTTTTTTTTTTAAAAAATATATTTTTCATAATTAATTAGCTTTACGGAAGGCAAAAAAATTATAAAAAGAAATAATTTGAAACCGTGTCACGCAAAAAACAGCAAATTTGGCAGAAATTTGTGCTAAACTAAAATGGAAATTGTGGGAGTTTGCCAAAAAATGCTGGCAAGATGTAAATTTTAATATTAAATATACAATATTGAAAACACTTTCACGTTTAAAGACTCATGCAAGTTCGTGCCCAAACACAACTTTTTGTCCACGAAAGATATAGGCTATTTTGGCTCCAAAATCCTCATAATCAAAACACCCAAGAATAACGCCAAGGATGCATTAACTGTAAAATAGAAATTTTAAACAAGAACTATTATCCTTAGGTTTCAATTTGTCCCTTTAGCCTCTTTATAATTTTAGTTTTTATTCTTTCTTGATAGCTTATAGTGTTGACATTGAGGAAATGTATAAGCTTTTGAAAATTTGTTAAATTTTATTTTTGTAATTTCTGCCAAAAAAATGGATTTGGAACCATAGTGCAGTGGTTCAAAAGTTATGAGCAAAAGACTGAATTTCGGCAAGGGTTTTTTGTGAATTTACGATATAAAAACCACGCTAACTTTCGAAAAACAATTGTGAGAATGCTGAAGCTTAGCATATATATTTGCCGTTCGCCTGACCTGGTTCGTATTGAATTTCAGCAAAATCGGTCCAGTGGTTCAAGATTTATTAGCAAAACCGTGAATTTCAGATTAGTTTCACCTTAAATTCACTTGTTGAAAACCCGTTAAACATGTTTTAAAAACATTGGTAAGTCACAAAAATATTTTACAACGTATTTTTGTGACTCAAAAATATTTTTACACCAAATTAAAAAAAAAATACACTCGAAAAAAATTTTACACTCAAAAAAAATTTAGTAAATTATTTTTTTTTTCAAAAATTTCTTTAAAAAAAAGTTTTTTTACACAAAATAAAATATTTCTAATCAAAAATGTTATTTTTTTCACGTTAGAAAATTTACTATCACTTAAAAAGGGCATCGTGGAGGATATTCATAGATTCGGCCAAGTCGAATTTAACTTTTCTACTTGTTTTAAATTCTCAATGTTTTTATAGATTTTTTAAAATTTCTGATTCTGATTAATTTTTGTTAAAAAAATAAAAATTATTTTATTCGACCTTTAAAATATTATATTTTGAGTAGCTTATATTTTTCTAGCTCGAGGTCATCAAAAATATTTTAATAATTCGATATAAACATTTTTTTTTTAAAAAATTGTAATCTAAAAACTTTTCTGTATAAAAATTTCTCTGAATCTGAAATATTTTTCTTGTGGAAAATCTTAGATTCTGAATCTAAATATTTTTGATTAAAAAAAATCCAATTGGAACTTATGTTGTTCACTCCTGCATTTTTTTTTTTCTTTCAATTCGTGTATATTATTCCACAATTGATATTACACTAACATTTACAAAACACATTCATTCACGTAGTGTTTTTTTTATTGTTGTGACTATTATTACAGAAAGCCCTTTTAAACAGTTATCTGTGTATGTACAATAAGGTGGAGCGAATTTTCCTTTTTGTCGATTTTCGAAATCGTCGGGGTCGTAATAGTTGGCTATTTAGGTTAATATTAAAACACAAATAAATATTGGATCTGTAGGGTTCATTTTTTGACTAGAACGTCAAAAAGTAAAAAAAAATTTTTTTTTGATATTTTGTTTTGCAAAAAAAGGCTTTTTTTGCGAAAAAAAGGTAAAAAAGAATACAACAATATTTTAAAATATACATATTTTGAATACCGAGCTAATATTACGTTTTATTTTTTGAAAAAAAAAAAATATTTTTTACAAAAAAAAAAAAGTTTTTTTCAAAAAAAAATTTTTTTTACAAAAAAAAAAACATTTTTTTACAAAAAAATAAAAAAAAAAATTACAGACCAAAAAATTTTTCGATCACCATAAAAATGATTTTTTAGTATGTTCTTATATAAACTAATTTTTAACAAAAAAAAAAAAAAAAATAATTCGAAATATGTATTTTTTTTCACCTTTTTTGGAGCTTCCTGATTTTCAAGTCAAAAAAAGGAACCCAAAACCATAGCCCCACAGGTCCAATAATTTTGTGTGTTAATATTGATCATAAAAGGCAATCGTTCTGACCCCAAGCGAAATCGAAGAAACAGACAATCGCTCCACCCTAATGTACAATCGAAACAACAAACAAAACCTACAGCGAAAACCAAGAAGAAAAAAACCTAAAAAAATTCGTATGAACAAAATCATCATGTGCTATAAATGTAATGATAACATTCAAACAGGAAACGGAAATAAAAATATTGTAACATAACATAAACACACACACAACTCGAATGTATGGGGAGAACACGCATGTATGTGAAAACCACAATGATACATTAAGAACCACTTGAATATGTATGATAATAATAGAAATCATACACAATGATATAAAGTCACAGTAACACACCATACATTCTAACCTCACACGTCATTTGACAGACAGTAGACAGGAACAGGAATTTTTGTATGACAAACAATTTTTTCTTCCGATTTTAAACGTGCAGAAAATTTTTATTCCCCTATTCTTAAAAATTATGTGGTAAAATTTCAGGCCAATTGGATTAAATTAACCCGTGGCGCCTGGCGATCAAATTTTTGGATTTTTAAAAAAAAAATTATATAAGTATGTCTCATGTTAATTAATTTTGATGAACTGAACACAAACACACAAAGAAAAGATAAATTCGACTTGGCCGAATCCATGAATACCTTTCACAATGCCCTTTTTAAGTGATAGAAGAATTTTCTAACGTGAACAAAATTAAGAATTTTGATTACAAAAATTTTATTTTGAGTAAAAAACTTTTTTTTTTGTAATTTTTTTTGAGTGTAAAATTTTTTTTCGAGTGTAATTTTTTTTTGTTTTGTGAAAAAATATTTTTGAGTGACAAGAATATGTTGTAAAATATTTAAGTTTGAAAAACAAATTGTTTAACGGGTTTTCAACACGTGAATTTAAGGTGAAACCAATCTGAAATTCATGTATTTTCAAAAAACCTCTGTTTTTTATCTCGTAAATTCGCTAAAAACCTTTGCCAAAATTCACTCTTTTGCTCATTCCGATTTCCGAAGCCTCGGTAAAGTCTTTCAAAAGTTAGTGTGTTTTCAACAGACGGACAGATGGACGGACATCTCCAGATCTAAGCATAACTTTAGAATTTCGTTCTCTATCGACTCTAAGAATTAACCCCTGGCTTATATTAAATTTAAATGAAAGTTTGTCTCGAGCTCTATGAAAGGGTCAAGGATAAAAATTTTAAATTTTTTAAAAAATTCTTAAATGTTGAAAAATAAACTGCATTTTTGAAATTTTTTGGCTAATTTCAAATGGCGATATCTTAAAACCGTTCGACCGATTCAAGAAATTTTTTGATAATCCAAATTGTTAATAGAAATTTTTCAAAAATCCAAAACTTTGATGGAACGGCGCCACAAGCTCAAATAATTGGTTTTTCTCAAATTAAGTTTAAATGAAAGTACGTCTCAAGCACTATGAAAATTTTGAGATTAAAAAAAAAAATTATTAAACGAAGGAAAAACCGGAATTTTTTGGCAAATTTTAAATTGCGATATCTCAAAAACTTTTCAACCGATTTTTAAATTTTGTTGATATTCGTATTAATCGCCTTAAAATGTTTTTTATATTTTATTTAATTTTAATTAATCCTAAGCTTTAATTGGCCCAAATTTAAAAAAAGAAATAAATAAAAATTATTAAAAATTACGTTTGTTTCTGCCACTCAAACAACCTTTAACCTTTAAATGCTTTTGGCATTGTGGAGGCTATAAACAGATTCGGCCAAATCGAATATATCCTTTTTTTCAAATGTATGTGTGTTACAAACATATCCTGTCTATTTCAATCATAACATGTTTTTTTCTTTTTAAATTTGCACGTTCCTCATCGTTTGTGTACTCAAATGGCACTGTGTCATGTTGTTTTACAATTGAATATTTAAAATTCAAAAAAAAAAAAAAAAATCATATTGTAGACTGGAAAAAAAACTTATGCGTTTTTAACATTTAACGAGGAATTATTTTAAATTTGCCTTTATAGCAGCGATACGCAGACACATACTATAACATTTATGCTTGTGTGGGTAGTAGCAAGCGAAAAGTCAACAAATTTGCTTAAGCAACAGAATTTTATAGTGTATGTGTGTTGACAGCGCACAAGCAGCGCCTGTTCCCGCGGGAATAGGAATTACAAAAATGCGTATCACTGCTTTATAGTATCCATTTTTAAGTATTGCCTCTCTCTAGATTTGTTAATAAAAAAATTAAAAATTATAATTTTTTCTTAATTTTCTTTAATTTTTCGGATTTTTTTTTTATTCTTAAATTTTCTGTTTTTTAATGTTTCGGATTTTTTTTTTAATTTACAGATTTTTTTTTAGGATTTTACAGATTTTTCAAGAGTTTTGTTTCTGATTATTACTTAATTTTCTATGCTCTTCTGAATTTTCTAGCATTTCTTATGATTTTTAGTGTCCGACCGAACGTTTGGGTTCGGTTACGGAGTTCGGCAAAAAGTGACGTTCGGCCACTGTTCGGTATTCGGTCAACTTTTAGCCGAACTTTACCGAACACCGAACTTTTGTATGTATTGCATTTTATCGTCTTAAGATTAATACCCTGTTCTCACTTACACTTAAAAACCATTTTTAGCAACATTTTTCGTTTTATGCTTAAAAACCATTTTTATGACTCGTTTTACCATACATTTTTTTGTTGTAATATGTCAAAATAAAAATGTTTTTAGCTCGTTTTAAAATTAAAACGATTTAAAACGAGCGGAATTCCAGGGGTTGAATTGAGTATTTTTGAATGTTCAGCGTTTTTAAAGCATTTTATTAATATTGGCAACATTGTTTATTACTAAAATGTAAATAATACAAAAAAAAATCGTGCTATTTTTATCTTTAAACAATTCTTGAACATTATAAACAGTTATATGTATAATTAATGAATATAATTTCAATATTTTAATATCGTTTGTTGTTAAAATGTGTACATGTTTATCAGCGGATAATGCAAATGTCAAAATAAAAACATAAAAACCAAAATAAAACGAGTGAAATTACGTGTGAACACTTTTTTTTAAATTAAAACAAATGTCGTTTAAAACCGTTTTTAGATGCTCGTGAGAACAGGGTATAAGCCATATTACCAGTGCAACTACTTTACACCTAGAATAGGGATATATGTAGTTTAAAAGAAATATATTTTTTTTTTCCAAAAAAAATCAACTTGAGCTATATTTGTCCACTTTTTTAAGTATACAACTAATAAAAAAAACACATTTTTTAGTTGTTTTTTTTTTCATAACTATTTGCAAAAACAACTTTTTTTTAATAAAAAAAAGTCCGGGTACGGTTTCGGGTTCGGCCGAACTATGCAAGGTTAGGTTAGGTTGTAAGTGGTTGTTGACGTTTTACGTCAACACACGTAGACTCTGAGGTCCATTGTGATACCACGGGACCGTAACAGGTTTCCCTACTAGTCCCTGTCGTTAAACCAGTTTGAGCTTCTTATGAAACTCCTTAGATGTTGAATTTTGACATCCGTCAAATCAGAAAGATCGTACACAGGGCCGGGTTAAGGTATGCCGGGGGCCCTGGGCACACAAGTATTTGGGGGCCCCACTGGAAAAAAAATTAAAAATCGAATGACCAGAAAAAGCTTTTAAATTTATATTTATTATAGTTTTTTTTGGAACAAATTCAATTCATGCTATTAACTGTTTTAAGAAATGCAACCTACACAAAAAAATAGTAGTAAATAAATAAAAAACAAAAAAAATAAATTAATATTCAGCCTTAGTGTTAACTCAACCGACTAACAAGGAAGGTCTTTCACAGGGCAGCCACGGATTGTCCAGAAACTTTAATATGGGAATGGCGGGAAAAATAAGTGTTACCTGTTTTTTTAGCTGCCCAATCTCAAATTTAAAAAAGGGTTGCCACCTAATGAAAAAATAAGATCTTTCAGGAAAATCCGTATAAAAGCCGAACTAGCAGGAATTTCGCCAAACGAAAAAACACGGGTCAGCTTAATTTTGATAGAGATTAGTATATATGATTTGGTGGTCATACGTATATACATCTACATATAAACTACCCTAACGATTTTACATATTTGACAATAACGAAATTAATGAAGCCGAATTTGGACACGACCGATACACCATTGGATAAGCCTTCAAAAATCCTTTCGATCTGTATAAAATGTTCACATACACTCAAAATAATTCTACAGTAAAAGGTTTAGTAAGTGATATTGTACCAAAATCTACTAATTGGTTACTAATTTTAGTATCTTAAAAGTACTAACATTAGTAATTTTTACTGGTTTTTACTAATATTAGTTAAAAATTTTAGTATTGGTTACCAATTTCTGCACTAGGTCCTTTTGGACTAAAATTAGTTAAATTTTTAGTATTGAATACCGACGTTTTTTTTTTGGGTGTAGTTTCTTTTGAAGAAATGGGAAAAATCCTCAAAAAACGAAAAATTGTCGGCGACACGTATTTAGCGAGTTATCTCGACATGAAGTTTTTTGCTTATATCTTCGTTATTTATCGTTCGATTTACCAATATTTCGTTCGAAATATTGGTGTCATTCGAAAGGTAATTGAAATATCTTTCATTTTGGCAAAAAAAGATAACCCATAAAAGGCCAACATTTTTTTTTTTTTGAGAAAAAAAAAATTTTTTTTTAGAATTTTCGTAAAAAAAGCTTTTCTGCGTAGAGGCCTTCGGCCGGGCTTAGGGATTACAAACTCCATAAATTAGTTTAGCGGCTTTGCTAAATAAAGTTTTTTGTGTATTAAGCCTTTTTCCAGTTATAATATTTGAATTTCAAGTCGACATAACTCGCGAACCAGATCTAGCCGACAAAAAATGACCCTAATATTTTCGATTTGTAATCAAAAGATCTATCTCTGGTAAAAATTTAGGATCAATCCAACCAATGCCAGTAAACTCGACTTAAGCCCTATTTTGAATTGGTTAAGATAAAGTTTTCTTTCGTGATTTCTGTTCTGCAAAATCTTAACTTATATCTTCAAATTCTATTTTTTGGAGGACATCACTTTCTATGCACATCTATATATATAAAAGAGTAACGTGACTGACTGACTGACTGACATACTCATTCATCATCGCCCAGCCCAAACCGCTGAAGCTAGAGACTTGAAATTTGGACTGTAGGTCCACCTCCCGGAATATAGATCCACTAAGGCTGGATTTTTGCCAATGTTGATTCTAAGGGGGTAAAAAGGGTAAAAAACTGTACTTTTGGTACTTTTTATATCTCCTGAAATAATGGTCATAGAGACTTGAAATTTGGACTGTATGTTCACCTCCCGGAATATAGATCCAGTAAGGCCGGATTTTTGCCAATGTTGATTCTAAGGGGACAAAAAGGGTAAAAAACTGTACTTTTGGTACTTTTTATATCTCCTGAAATAATGGTTACAGAGACTTGAAATTTGGACTGTATGTTCAACTCCTGGAATATAGATCCAGTAAGGCCGGGTTTTTGCCAATGTTGATTCTAAGGGGGTAAAAAGGGTAAAAAACTGTACTTTTGGTACTTTTTATATCTCCTGAAATAATGGTCACAGAAACTTGAAATTTGGACTGTATATTCACCTCCCAGAATATAGATCCAGTAAAGCTGGATTTTTGCCAATGTTGATTCTAAGGGGGTAAAAAGGGTAAAAAAATTTACCTTTGGTACCTTTTATATTTCCTTAAATAATGTTCCTAGACACTTGAAATTTTGAATGTAGGTTCAGCTCCCGGAATATAAATCTACCAAGGCTGGATTTTGCCAATGTTGATTCTAAGGGGTAAAAAGGGTAAAAAACTGTACCTTTTATATTTTCTTAAATAATGGTCCTAGAAACTTAAAATTTGGAATGTAGGTTCACCTCCCGGAAAAAATATTCACCAAGGCTGGGTTTTTGCCAATGTTGACTCTACGGGGGTAAAATGGAAAAAAGTGTACTTTTGGTACTTTTTTTAATTTACTGAAATAATGGTACATTTTATAAAAAGTACCTTTTATAAAAAGTACCTTTTATAAAAAGTATCTTTTATAAAAAGTACCTTTTATAAAAAGTACCTTTTATAAAAAGTACCTTTTATAAAAAGTACCTTTTATAAAAAGTACCTTTTATAAAAAGTACCTTTTATAAAAAGTACCTTTTATAAAAAGTACCTTTTATAAAAAGTACCTTTTATAAAAAGTACCTTTTATAAAAAGTACCTTTTATAAAAAGTACCTTTTATAAAAAGTACCTTTTATAAAAAGTACCTTTTATAAAAAGTACCTTTTATAAAAAGTACCTTTTATAAAAAGTACCTTTTATAAAAAGTACCTTTTATAAAAAGTACCTTTTATAAAAAGTACCTTTTATAAAAAGTACCTTTTATAAAAAGTACCTTTTATAAAAAGTACCTTTTATAAAAAGTACCTTTTATAAAAGTACCTTTTATAAAAAGTACCTTTTATAAAAAGTACCTTTTATAAAATGTACCTTTTATAAAAAGTACCTTTTATAAAAAGTACCTTTTATAAAAAATACCTTTTATAAAAAGTACCCTTTATAAAAAGTACCTTTTATAAAAAGTACCTTTTATAAAAAGTACCTTTTATAAAAAGTACCTTTTATAAAAAGTACCTTTTATAAAAAGTACCTTTTATAAAAAGTACCTTTTATAAAAAGTACCTTTTATAAAAAGTACCTTTTATAAAAAGTACCTTTTATAAAAAGTACCTTTTATAAAAAGTACCTTTTATAAAAAGTACCTTTTATAAAAAGTACCTTTTATAAAAAGTACCTTTTATAAAAAGTACCTTTTATAAAAAGTACCTTTTATAAATAGTACCTTTTATAAAAAGTACCTTTTATAAAAAGTACCTTTTATAAAAAGTACCTTTATAAAAAGTACCTTTTTAAAAAGTACCTTTTATAAAAAGTACCTTTTATAAAAAGTACCTTTTATAAAAAGTACCTTTTATAAAAAGTACCTTTTGTAAAAAGTACCTTCTATAAAAAGTACGTTTTGTTAAAAGTACCGAAAGTACACTTTTTAATACTTTTTTATTTCCTGAAATAATAATCATAGAAACTTAAAATTGAAAAAGGTTCCAAAAAATATAATGGTCACAGAAACTTAAAATTTGGAATGTTAAATCCTTTGGTGAAAAAAAATATGTGGAAAGGTCCTTTTTGAAATTCCGTTTCTTAACGGGGATAAAAAGTACTTTTAATATTTGCTGAAACAATGACCCTATATAATTGAAATATGGAGTATAGGATACTTCGGTGAAGAAAAAACATTCTAGAAGAGGTACTTTTTGGAAATTCCGTTTCTAATGGGGGTAATAAAGAGTACTTTTGGTACTTTTTTTGTTCCTATAATATTGACCTTAGAAGAAGGAGATGGAATTGGAAATGAAATGGAGTAGAACGGGGAACAAAATGAAATAGAGCAGGGAACAATATGGAATGATATTTTTTACTAAAATTTTTCGTGTTTAGCTTTTTTCTCCATATTTTTCTTTCTATATATTTTTTCACTCAAACTTATTTTTTTTTATTCCAATTTCTTTTTTCACTGAAATATTTATTCACTCAAAATCCAAAATCCCTACATAAGGGCTCGAAAATTGTCAATATATTTTTACCCCGGAACGAACATGATAACATACCGGCGAAGTTATTCAAATTTTATTGTTTAAATTATTCATTGAAATATTTTTTATGGAAGACTTAAACGTCCACAAGTAAATAAAACAAAGACTACGTAGGGGAATTTTTTGGAAATCGATAGAGTAATCCTGATCCTTTTATTATCCAGTATTCAACACAACCGGTAACGAAGTACCGGGATGGTAAGCTAGTAATTGATAAATTAGTTAGCCGTTCTTGTGACATGGTAGTTCGTAATTTATTTATTATTCTCTTTAGCTGTGAAAACGAGCGGTTTTAATCGAACACTTTTGTGTTAATTGTCTTAAATAATTTATTTAAACAAAAAAACCATCATGTCACTTGTTGAATGACTTCAAGTTTGACAATTCTAGGGATCCCCCAATAAAGATCAACAAAAAAAGTAAATTTGACAGCTTTTCATATTATAAATTCAGTCTGACAGCGACACTCACTATAAACTGATTACCAAGGAAACCAAAAATACACTCTAAAAAATTTTTATGAGATATAATATGTAGTAAAAATCCGAAATAAAATTTGTATAAAAAAAAAAATCTTGTAAGCGAATATGTTATACTTTCTACTTCTGGGGGCCCCCTTGAGGTCGGGGCCCTGGGCACGTGCCCAGTGTGCCCTAAGGGTTAAAGCGCTACTGATCGTACAGCTCCCTAGATCCCAGTGAAGCAAGTCTCTGACCAGAAAGTGCCGGGCAATGGCAAATAAAGTGTTCGATAGTTTCCAACTCCTCTTTATCCATGCAACTTCGGCAAAAGTCATTCGACGGCACGTTTAACCCCTCTGCGTGCTTCCCTATGAGACAGTGTCCGGTAATTATAGAAACCACCGTCGAAATCTCTCCTCTTTGAAGCGATATCAGGTCACTTGTGCGCCCCTGATTAAGAGAATTTTTCATAATTTTTTCTGAATTTTTCTTAAATTAACAGTAACTCAGTTTGACTGCAGTGAAAATAAAACCACTTTCCGACCAGCACAAAAATACACCCATTTTAAGCCATATTTCAGCAAAAAAATTCTGCTAATTTTAGCATGAAAAATCTGCTGATTGTTTTAAAAATGTAGTTTATGGTAAAAAAGGCTTAAAAAGATTTGGAGCATAAGTTTTTTTTTCTTAAACTTAAAAAAAGCAATGTGATTTTTTACTCAAAGCACTTTTTTAGTTTTGCTGTTTTTCAACAGCATGTTTAATTTATTTTTGTTAACATAAAAATTTGAATTCGGTTGAGCGGTTTTCAAGATATCGCCATTTAAAATTTATTAACCAATTTCTAAAGATGACAATTTTTCCTACGGTCAAGAAATTTAAACAAAAAAAAATTTAAAAATTATTTTCTATTGAGTATTTCATTGAGATTGTAGGTAGACAAACTTACATTTAGACTTAATTTCAGCCAAATCAGAACATTTTAACCATAGCGACCTTGAATCAAAATTAAGTTTGGTTTATCCATTGAACCATATATATGAAGGTTTCTATTTCAAATGTACCACGTAAAAAAAAATGTCGTTGGATCAAAGTCAAACTTTGAGAGCTTATTGCCCTATATGAAAGTAACAAATCGTGGAACAAAAGTTTTCATTTTTCGGAAAAATGGGCGAGATAGGCGTGGTCAAACATGGTAAAATTGAGCAATTTTTGCATGATGTCGCTTTATATTTAATTTTTTCTACAGTAACTCAACGATTCTGAAATTTTCGAAACACATTTAATTTATAGTGTTTTGTATGGGCTATCGATTGGCATTATTAGTTTTTGGAAAAAATTCAGAACTATGTCTGAATTTTTCAAATGAAAAATAAAAATCGATGTAGCAAAAAACACGCCATTTTTATTTTTTTTTAAAAAAAATTTTAAATTAAAGTTCATTTCATTCTCTACATCATATCAAATTTTCAGAGAGCAGTTATTTTTGGTTTTCGAGAAAATTGGCTTTAAAGTTTAAATGTCTTATTTTAATTTCCATATCACTCATACGCCACGATTAGTGTTTGGGAATTCCCGGACTTTTCAATTTCCCGGGAAACGGGAAAAAAATAATTTATTTCCCGGGATTCCCGGGAATCCCGGGAAATATTCATTATTAATATAAATCATAAAAAACATTAAACTTTTACCAACTTTTTATTAAAAACAGTTCTATATGAGATAAACAATTAATTAAAACATAAAAAATCAAAAAATAAAAGTTAAAAATCTTGAAATACAATAAAACAAAACAAAAACATATTTCAACTTTTTCCCCACAAAAAATCGCAAAAAATAGCTAAAAATCGCAAAAAATTTAAAACTGCGTTATTCGAGAAAAAACTAAACTAAACTAAAACTGGCAGCACTTTTAATATTTGTTCTGGAAATGTAAATTCAAGGTTCAAAATTTTTATATTTGTTTGGCAGTCTTAGCAAAGTTATCATTAACCGACGTATACTTTTTGACTTTTTAAGTTTTTTCATGATATTGTCATACTTTTTACACTTGGTCAGTTTTCCTATGAATATATATTTGCACTGTTCTTCCAAATAGAAAAAATACAAAAAATAGCAAATGTAATTATACCTGTATGTAAAAAAAATTTAAAAATTAAATTTAAGTAAACGTTTTTTATGTAAAATGGTTTATTTTGTAAAATTCCCGGATTTCCCGGGAAAAATTAAAAAAATTCCCGGGAATTCCCGTCAGCCTTTTCCCGGGAATTCCCGGGAATTCCGACCCGGGAATTCCCGGACCCCAAACACTAGCCACGATACATTTATTTTTGCACTTATCAAAAACTTGTTTAATTCTGTTTAGATAACAGATTTAGAGCTGATTTGTCTTATTTATAGGAATTCTACTGTTTTTTTGTTGACCAGAGACATACAGTGCCATCGCTTACTCGTCTTCTGTGTAATAAGAATGACAATTTTTTTGAACTTTAAAATCTTTGAAATGATGAAGAAGGTTTGTAAAATTTTTGAAGTGCAGACTTTAAAATATTTTTTGGAACTTGTCTACTTCTGATATATTTTAAATTTTTAGTTGTAAGGCAATGTGTTTAATATTAGAGTATTCTTAAAAATTAACAACGACTGTGAATATTGTTGCCTGGATTTATTCCAGTAAATGGCTAAGCGGCGTCCCAGAATTTCAACAATCATAAGGCAAATATTTCTGAAATATTGTCATTTTATTGATATTGAATGCAACCTTGATACGAAGAATCTTGAAAAACAGTCGAATTCTTATTATAAATATGACAAATCAATAGAGTCCGGCCGAAACCAGTTTTTCGAGGCCAAACCGAAACTAAAAAAAAATTAATGCCTGGCTGAATAAAATTTTTATTTATTTCTTTTTTAAAATGAATATATAGCACTTAATATTTTTAAACCATCGGAATTGTTGTATTTATTAAAAAATATATATATTTTTAAAAACTTACAAAAAAAATCATATTTAAATAAACTTAAAAAAAATCTTCATTAAATCTGTAGATTAAGAAAAAAAAATTATTTGAACTATAACAGAAACACGTTAATTGGAAATCCTTGTTACATTTTTAAAATGAACTGAATCAAGTGTAATGATACTCGAAATTGAAAAATTCAGCAACTTTTTTGTGGCAATCAGTATCTTTGGAAAAATGGCAACACCTAACATTTGTGTCTAAGATATAGACCATGTCTGGCAATGTTTGCAAAAATAAGTACTTAGATCAGAATTGATGAATGAGAGGAAGAAGAATAATGATTACTAAAAATAAGTTTGTTTACGCAAATTACAATAACAAACTTTTCTGTAAGAAAAAACCAACAGCAACAACCACACTCGAATTGAAAAAATCAGATTTAGTTGATACTTGCTTAACAGCCTACTTGGCGTATCGGTCTAGAGTGATTGTACGTTACAAGCAGTTAATAGCAAAGTATTACAGATGATGATGAGTTCAATCCTTGTCGGCTGCGATCTGTAAATAATTTTCACATATAGAGTTTTATTGACTATTAACTAAATAAATTTGACATTAAAAGTTTTTCTGAAGATTATTATAACTGGATAATATGAAACTAGTAAGAAACAAACCAGGATGTCTAAATTTTTAGAAAAATTAAAATTTTTCTTTCACACTTTTCTCAATTCAAAACCATATATAACAAATCAAAAAATTATAATACATAATTATAATTAGAGCCTGAGCTCGACTGTCTTTACAGAAAACAATAATTTAACTTTTTATATATTTTTTAAAATACTAAAATTTTGCCGAATACCGAATAGAGGCCGAAACCCCATTATTCGGCCGAAGTCGAGACCGAAACCGAATATTCGGTTGGACTCTACAAATCAGCGCTAAATCAATTATCTAAATAGAATTAAACAAGTTTTTGGTAAGTGCAAAAATAAATGTATCGTGGCGTATGAGTGATATGGAAAATAAAATAAGACATTCAAACTTTAAAGCCAATTTTCTCGAAAACCAAAAATAACTGCTCTCTGAAAATTTGATATGATGTAGAGAATGAAAAGAACTTTAATTTAAAATTTTTTTAAAAAAATTAAAAATGGCATGTTTTTTGCTACATCGATTTTTATTTTTCATTTGAAAAATTCAGACATAGTTCTGAATTTTTTCCAAAAACTAATAATGCCAATCGATAGCCCATACAAAACACTATAAATTAGATGTGTTTCGGAAATTTCAGAATCGTTGAGTTACTGTAGAAAAAATTAAATATAAAGCAACATCATGCAAAAATTGCTCAATTTTACCATGTTTGACCACGCCTATCTCGCCCATTTTTCCGAAAAACGAAAACTTTTGTTCCACGATTTGTTACTTTCATATAGGGCAATAAGCTCTCAAAGTTTGACTTTGATCCAACAACATTTTTTTTTCGTGGTACGTTTGAAATAGAAACCTTCATATTTATGTGAGTGACAATCATACTATGATCATCAACAATAATAAACTGACAATTTCCCAGCTAAATTTTCTGTTCTAAATAATCGGTTCCAGAACGCATCATATTACCCTGCAACCGGTTCTACTTAACATTCCAGAATCAATTATTTTTGTTTGAAATTGTCCCAAAAGCAATCGTTTTATAGAGCAAGTAGTTTTTTTGAAAAATAATTGAACATAGAAAATTTTGTTGTGATTACCGTAGAATTTATTCAAGAATCTATTGAACCAGGAATTTGTTCCAAGAAATTTTCCTGGGTTTGTAATATACTTTGATCAGCGAAGATCATAATATGATGGCTTCAATCATGTTATGATAAAGTTTATCAATCGTGCTACAAGACATGCCACAAAATTACATGGGTCTCTACAGACAGAAATTCAACATCAAATCAAATTGACCACATTGCAATCTCACGACGCTTTAGGAAATGTCTTTTAGATGTTCGCTCGAAGCGTGGTGCCGACTGCGGTTATGCCAAAGACCACAGTCTTGTGATTGCGAAACTCCGTCTGTGCACAGCAGCAATCCAAGCCGCAAGAGCCAGAACCCGTCCTCCAAAACTGGACCTAGCCCGATTGAAAACTGGTGCCATTAAAGAGAATTTTAGAGATCAGATCATGGCCAATGAATTTTGCCTCAACAGTAACAACAACCCAGTCCTTTCCGTTGACAATCAATGGATCACGGTAAGGGACAAAATTAAAAACATCGCTAACAACATCATCGGCCCTATACCAAAGGGCAGAACACCATGGATGAGCGAAGATACCTGGAGCAAGATTGAAGAACGAAATGAAGCAAAAAAGGCGATAATACACGACAACCCGGAAACAACAACTAAATATAAAATTCTTAAGAAGGAAGTCCAACGCTTAGTTCGAAAGGATAAACGGAAATGCATCAATGAACTAGCAGATGAGGCCGAACTAGCAGCAAACAACAATGACTGTGGCACTCTTTATAAAATAAGCAAAAAACTGGTAGATAAAGGCCACCACACAGAACATCCAGTAAGAGATGTTAACGGTGTATTATTAGTCTCTGATGACGAACAGCTACAACGATGGAGAGAGCATTTCTCCACGGTTCTCAATAACATCTTTTCTGAGAACTCGCAACCAAATGTTTCGTATGCACAAATTACAAATGCCCGTATTACAATTGACCCACCATCCATAAACGAGATAGTTACTGCTATCCGGCAACTACCTACTGGCAAAGCTGCAGGTATAGATGGGATACCAGTCGAACTGTTTAAAGTTGACCCAACTCTTACTGCGCAAATAATTCGGCATATTATACATACCTCGTGGGAGCAGGAGGAGTTTCCTTCAGAATGGAAAGAAGGTATCATCATCAAACTACCCAAAAAAGGCAATTTAAAAGAATGTCATAACTGGAGAGGTATATGTGTTCTTCCCGCTATTGCTTAGATCATAGCTAAAATTATATTGCTTCGTATCAAAGACCATCTTGAATCGACAATTGGAGAATTCCAATCTGGTTTCCGTAGCGGGTTTTCCTGACCACATTAATACGCTCAGGATTATTATTGAGCAATCTGCGGAATTTAAGTCTAATATTCATCTTTTATTTATAGACTATGAAAAAGCTTTCGATAGCGTAAATCGTAACCGTATTTGGTCTGCTTTAATCAATAGGGGTATCCCACCAAAAATAATTGCAATGATAAGAGCTAGTTACAGCAATGCTAATTGTTATGTTCTTCACAAAGGTCGACTATCGGAACCTTTTGCTGTACAGAGTGGAGTTAGACAAGGTTGTACACGCAGAGAAAAAATATGGTTGCGACATGATCACGGCAACTATACTATGATCTCTAAACCCAGTTATGATTGCAGCAATCAAGTTATTGTTTTTAAAATTGTATTTAAACATTTATATGGTTGTTTTAGACATTTAATAGTCCCTTCAATCATGACAAAATAATTGCTACATCCAAAAGTACAATATGGTTGTTGTAACAATGTTATAGTTAATTATATTCTCGACACACCAAAAATTGAAACATAATATGATTATAATAATCATTAGATAATCACAACTTAGTGAAAATTGATTTTTGCAAACATTGTCAGGTTTATTCATCAGTTTAGTGT
Source organism: Pegoplata infirma (assembly GCA_963921195.1). Taxonomy (NCBI): domain Eukaryota; kingdom Metazoa; phylum Arthropoda; class Insecta; order Diptera; family Anthomyiidae; genus Pegoplata; species Pegoplata infirma. Next base: position 35,433 of record CAWUER010000769.1, on the reverse strand, counting down.
TTTGCCAGCGAGCAGTTAGTCGCAAGGACGCCACGTACAATTAGTTCTTAAAAAATATAAGGCAATTTGAGTTAAATTGGATCAATGCCGAAGGAAATGAAATATAAAAATCTACTTTATATAATTTATTTATTGTGCGGTTAAAAAATAACTTTCCATTTTAAATAAAAACTTGAAATCGAAAATATTAAAGTGTTTTTTTGTGCATTTTTTGTTTACTGAATGTGTTATAATTGCTGACAATAATTTTAATTTTGTAACAAATATATTCTGATTGCAGCAAATATGTATGATTTTGTCAATAACTTAATGGTTTATACAATCATTCAATGTTAGCTGACAAAAATGTTATCGTTGATGAAATTTTTTTAGAAAAATTTTATAAGTTTATTGCACATCATTGATGTAAAACGCAGGTTGCCACTAAATTGAATCAAAATTAATAAAAATGGTTTCATATTTATAAAAGCAACATTTTAAAACGAAAAATAAATTATTGGTGTGAACTTTATCAAAAAAAAAAAAAAAATTAGTGAAGAATTTCTATACACGTGTGGTATTAAAGCATAATATATTTTTTCAATCTCAAAAATAATAAACTGAAATCATATTATGATAATTATATAACATTTAGGCCATTATTGCTGCAATCATATAATGATTTACATTCCTTGTTGCCTTCAATCATATTAACATTATTGTTACAATCATATTCCCAATCATAATATGACGCTCTTAAATCATGATCACCGCAACCATGTTTTTTTTCTGCGTGTATCTTATCACCAATTCTCTTTCTAATTGTTATGGGTGACGTGTTAAGCGCAGCACTTCAAAACGATAGTCGGTGCAGTGGCATAAGATGGAAACTCAATGGCAGTCATTTAAGCCATCTAGCATATGCCGATGACATCTGTCTTCTTTCAAATAACATCAACAACGTACTTTATATGGCGGAATCAATATCCCAAGCATCAACATCCGCTGGCCTACGTATTAACATCCCCAAAACCAAACTGCTAAGCTCATGTAGCTCCATTCCTACTAATGACTTATGTTACGAGCAAGTCAATAACTTCTGCTACCTGGGTAGTAACGTATCTGTCGACGGAGGAAGTGATCTTGATGTTGAGAACAGGATAACAAAGGCAAGAGCAGCGTTTGGTTTATTAGCTCCATTGTGGCAAAACAATAATATTAGTCTTCGCACTAAAATACGAATTTTTAACTCAAATGTTAAAGCAGTGTTGTTATACGCATGTAATACCTGGAAGGTAACAGTTCAGTTAACCAACCGCCTTCAAATATTTGTTAATCGTTGCCTGAGGCGTATTCTTCGCATATTTTGGCCAAGAACCATTTCTAACGAAGAATTACTGCGAAGAACGAATCAAGTAGAAATTGTCATCGAAATCAGACGTAGAAAGTGGAATTGGATTGGCCATACGTTAAGAAGGGATGATAACAACATAGCGAAGCATGCCTTACGATGGAACCCTTTTGATAGCGTGAACCGTGGAGTCGGTAGACCTCGCATAACTTGGCGAAGATCAACAGAAGATGAAATGAGGTCTTTAAATGTGAGCTGGGGTCAACTTAGAACCCTTGCACAAAACCGTGTTCGTTGGAAGTCAGCTGAAGTGGACGCCCTATGCTCCAATAGGAGTTAAAGGAAATCATATATATATATAATCGTGCTATGTTGTTCCTCCATTATGGTTGTCGCAATCATGTTTCTTCTCTGCGTGCAGCTGTAGTAAAACTAGTAGATTGTAGTAAAGTAATCGAACGGAACTAAAATAATTTTAGCTGAATCGATTTAAATTTTATTTTGCGCCTTGACCAAACCTTTCTTTGTAATGGGGTTTTTTAAAGATATTGCCTCATATATGAATTTGCATAAAATATCTCTAGTAACTGACTGCGTGGGGGTATGTAAGATAGAGTTTTTTTTGTTTTTGTTAACTGCTGCCATATTTTTAACATTGTTATTAATATATGCCTTTAGCATTAATTTTATATGCAAACACTTTTTATATGATACTCTACACAACAAAGATAATTGTTGTCCCCTTATTAAACCATGTGGACCTTCGGGAAAATTTTGATAACTTCCGAATTAACAGGAATATCATCTAGGGCAAAAATACGGGTCGACTTAAATTTAATAAAGATTATTTCTTATCCAAATGGATATCGTAGGTCTATGTCTTCACATAAGTACCCCAAACATTTTACACATTTTCCTGAAAAAAATATTTAAAGAAGCCGAATTTTTACAAGGTTATGCCACCATTGGATAGGCATTAAAAAAACCTTTCTTCTTATATGAAAACATCATATAGTTTCTTAAAAAGATATGGCTGAAAAATCCAAAAAACGATTTTTTCGCCAGTTTTTGACCCATGTTTTGAACCCCTAAATCCCCGATATGGCCGATAAGCCGAGACACCCCAACCTTAGAATTGTCTCCTTGATATATATTTTAAGTTTCAGGCAAATCGGTTCATAAGGGTTGAGATACTTCCCTTGTGAGAGAGTTTCATTGATGGCGTTTATAATTTTTTGAAAATATTCATAGAATTATGAGTTGATTAACAAAGTGTGAGTTAATTAACAAACATTTGAAAAATGAAGTGAAAGAACTGTGATTCGAATATGTTTTATGTTTAGATCAAAGGTACTCATAATCAAATTAAAATGATAGTCATTTTTAATTTAAAATTCAAGTTTATAAATATATTATTTTCTTTATACTTATCTCCTAAACTTTTCTTTTGAAATAAAACAACTGGAAATTTTTTATATGTAAGAGCAGCGACGGTATAGAAAAATAAATCAAATAATTTATATAAAGGATATATTCCAGTAGGTCAATTAAAGTTGTTGATCCCCGGTACTCTATACAATTTCCAATTCTTCAAAATTTTCTTAATTTTAATTTTTCTTTTCACTGGTTTTAATCTTTTTCTAACACTTTATTTTTTACAGAAATTTTATTAGTGGCTTTACTTAAAGAACTTATTTATTGTTTTATAAGTATTAAAGATTTGTTTTACTATTGTAACACCACATTTTTTTTTTTAAATTAATTGATTATTTTTGAAGTGTCATTGTTAAAATTTCTTAAAACTCATTTTAATAATGTTTATTATCAAAATGATGATTTTTAACATGGCGGTACCATAAAATGAAAAGCAGTTCTTGCAAACTTAATTGAAAAAATGAAAATGTTCAAATAGAGACCGAAATATATTAATTTTTTAAAGTTCTACTTTATAATTATTTTTTTTTTCAAAAATTGAAGGTTTTACATAATGAGTAGGAACATTTTTGATTTGACTACGTTTTTTTTTCTCAGTATAACCGTCAGAAAACGGATAGGAACTCATTAAGAATACCAAACTTGCTTTAAATTAATAAAAAAATATGACCTTGAACTTTGACCTCTAAAAACTCGAATGTGCTGTTAAAACCCGTGGGGACGTACCTCGTTTGGGAGGGGCGGGGGTTTAAATTTAAAGTGATTTTTCTAAAATATTTTAAAAACCACGAGTGTGGTGCACAGAAAAAATATGGAGGAAACAAATTTGAGTAATCACTTGTTTAAATTTAAAAACAAAAATTGAGTAATTTTAAAAACAATTTAAGTAATTTAATAAAAATTTAATAGTTTTTTTTAATTTTTTTAAACTCTCATAGTTTTTTGAATTCTCGTTCAGTTTATAGTTTTTTGTGTATGTATATGAAAGTTTGTAATCGTCTTTATAAAATTTTCCTATGTTTTTGAGACATAAATATGTTTGGTAAAGTTTGAAAAAACATTTTTTTTTGTTTTTTTTTGTAAAAAAATTTAAAACTTTTTTAAACTTTAAAAAAAAGTAAACAGATAAATTTTGAGTAAATTTTTAATTGTGTCAATTAAAAATTTACTCAAATTGTTTTTTCAAACATTTAATAAATTTTTATTAAAAATTTACTCAATACTATTAAATCGTTTACTGGTGCAAAATTGAGTAATTTTTTATTCAATAGTATTAAAAATTTACTCAAACATTTTTTTTGTTTTTTTCTGTGTGTCGTTGGAAAGGCTAACTAAAGACCAGGGATCAGTGATGCCATTTTAGCACTTTTAGTGCTAGATCTAGCACTTTTTTTTTGGACTTAGCACTAAAGTTTTGGAAAAAAGTGCCAAGTGCTAAGTTAGCACTTTTTTAAAATTTTTTAGCATTTTTAGCATTTTTTTTTTACATTTTAATTTGTTTTTTTAAATCTCTTGTAAAAATTTTTAGCCTACGGCGCTTTCTTTGCACCTGTATAATGAAATTTAATTGAAAATCAGAAATCCTAAGAAATTAAGAAAGTATAAATTGAAATTCAAAAATTTAGAAAATATAAGTTGAAATTCAAAAAATTAAGAAAATATAAATTAAAATTTAGAAATCGCAGTTAAAATTCAGAAAACCCAATTGAAATTTAAAAATCCAGATAGAAATTTTTGAATTGAAAAACCCAATTTGAATTGAAATACCAATTAAAATTCAGAAAACCCAATTGAAATTTAGAAAACCTAGTCGAAATTTAGAAAAATGAAATTGAGAAAAACCTATTTAAATTTAGAAAACCCAATTGAAAAACAGAAAACCTTTTTGAAATTCAGAAAATCCAATCAAAATCAAGAAAATCATTGGAAATTCAGAAATCCATATTGTAATTAAGAAGATTTTAATTGAAATTCAAAAATCCCAATTGAAATTCAGAAAACTCAGTTTAAATTAAGAAAATGCAATCGAAATTCAGAAAAAAATTAAAGTTCAGAAAACCAAATTGAAATCAAGAAAATATATGTACCGGTTACACTAGTTTTCAAATCAAAAAAAAAAAAAACTTATTGAAACCGTAACAAAAAAATTTGTTATGTTTTTTTTAAGCCTGATCCTTAACTAAGATAACAAATTCGGTTTGATGAAAATCTATGGGTTATCACCGAAGTTTTTTGTGTGTATATGAAAATACACACAAAAAACACTATGGTATTTAACCCAGTTTTTATTCCTGTATTGTAAATACAAAAAAAAATTTAGGAAATTTTTATGCGTAGTTTCAAAAAATTCATTATAACTTTGGTGATTGCCCATAGATTTTTATGAAACCCATTTTGTTGTATTTGTATATGTTCAGGCTTTTAAGGTAAATAAATGCTTTTTAAATTAATTTTTATAGCCTCCAAACAAAGTATGGCGGTATACTTTTTTTTGTTATTTCGAGAGCAACGTATCGAAATATTAGTCGGAGACCTCACAAAGTATATATTTTATTGATTTATGATCGATTCAAAGACATTTTTTGAATGTCCGTCTGTTTGTTTGTCTGTGGAAAGCAGAATGCAGTTCAAACTAAGAGCTGGTCGCCTGATGTATGGAACGAATATATTATTATGGTCACTGACGTATTGGTCATAATTGGTATTGGTAATTGGTCGTATTAAGTTCGGAAAATATAGGCAAATCGGACTAAGGGAAAATGTTTTTCCTTGAAGAACTAAACAAACCTCTAAAAAAACGCCATTCCTTGTAGGATTTTTTTTTGTATTTTGGTTTAATATTTGAATTCTGTTCTGGGCATAGGGGTGAAACGAAAGAGTTTCTCACATGTGTATGTATTAGTGGCAGCACGCGCATGTAACTTTTGACGTTTCATACAAAACATAAACAAACAACGAAAATACACATGTAAAAGTTCACACGTACAGGCACACGTATTCTAGGCAGAGAAGTAAATTTAGTAGTATTTTGTATGCGTCCATATTGAAAGTACCAAAATAAGCACTCGTGTTGCATGTCTATATGGTCTGTGGTTCTGGGTGAAGTTCAAATACTAAATTTGGCTTTTGAAGCGAAAAATGCAGACCATGTAAAATTGTACAACGATTTATATCGGTTGCTCAAAATTTTAACCAACAAACTTATCAAAAATTTTGTTTAAAAAAAATATAATTTGTTTTTTATCTATTTACAAAAATATTCCAGTGCTTTTTTACCATTTTTTTAAAGCAAATTTACGCGTTTTTACCCGTTTATAAAATTTTTGTGCGCGTTTTGCTCTCAAATAGTTGGCATCTCTGCTAAAGACCTCTTCAGAGATATATAATAAACATGATATTGATTAATTAAACCTATTAAGCGACACACAAAAAAAAAAATAAAAAAAATGTTGAATAAATTTTTAATACTATTGAGTAAAAAATTACTCAATTTTGCACCAGTAAACGATTTCATAGTATTAAGCAATCTTTTAATAAAAAAATATTAAATGCTTATTAAAAAATTTGAGTAAATTATTAATTCACAAAATTAAAACTTTACTTAAAATTTTTCAATATTTTTAAGTAACTTTTTAATTGTGTCAAGTAAAAATTTACTCAAAATGTATCAATTTATTTTTTTAAAAAGTCTAAAAAGTTTCGATTAAAAAAAAAAGAAAAGATTTTTCAAACTTTACCAAATATACTAATGTCTTCAAGACAAAGGAAAATTTAATAAAGATGATTTCAAACATTCATATACATATACAAAAAACTATAAACTAAATGAGAATTCAAAACACCAAGAGAATAAAAAAAAAAATTATTAAATTTGTATAAAATTATTTACTCATTTTTTTTTTTAGTTTTTAAGTAAATTTTTTAATTGCGTCAATTAAAGAATTACTCAATTTTTTTTTTTAATCTAAACAAGTGAATACTCAAATTGTTTTGCTCTATATTATTTTCTGTGTAGTAAAATTACGAGCCTTTTCGTAATTTTACAAGATTTTTACCAATAAAATTGTAAATTTACAATTTTTTGGCGCAATAAAATTTACAAGGTAATCTCGTGAATTTACTAAGGGTATTCATTTCAGCTTTTTTTTGGTTGTAAAAATGAAAAATTGTAAAAATGTAACTTTTTATTACAACAAACACATAAAAAAATATTCCACTTAAAAGTTGCAATTTAAACAACCTATATCCAAGTGTTAAATTACACAGTGCAACACCCAAAATCGGAATGGGATGAAACCAAAAGCAAATGAAAGTTGACATATTCCATAACAAACCCCTCAAGGCTTTTTTCTAGTTCAAAGCTAGATTTTGTTTTACACGCATTTGAAGTTAGTGCACTTTTATTATAATTATAATAATAAATGCTTGAAAACTGTATCAGTGGCGAATGATTAATATTGTAATTGCCTTTAAATAACAATCATACGCAACGGTGTCCAGTGATTTAAATTAATAATTGCCTTTAAATAACAATCATACGCAACGGTGTACAGTGGTCTATTTTAATAATTTGGCTATTCAGTAAATAGGTACTGGACCGATTGCAGCAAAATTCATACCAGTCATAGCTGAAGTAATTTTGAGCTTAAGTTTGGAAACTGGACCCTACATGTCCAATAAGGGCACCACCAGGGGCCTTAAAGTAGGACATGTTTAGTGCACAAAAACTTTAAATGCTTTAAAATCACCAACTTTAAATGCGTGTAAAATAAAATCTAGCTCTGACCAAAAAAAAAGGCCTTGAGGGTTTTGTTATGGAAAACGTCTGCTTTCATTTGCTTTTGGTTTCATCCCATCCCATTCCGAAAGTTCGATTTTGTATCACTGTGTTATCAGAGTAAAAAGTTAAATTTTTCCAATTATTTAAGCGTTGCCATTCATTACTAGTCAAAGAAAAAGTACCCAAATTTGCTACTGTTATTTCAGTTTTTTCTACCTCGGCAGCCCTTATTGAACATGTGTTTGAATTTTTCTTTCAAGAAAATATATATACAAATAACTTTGGTTATAATAATAGAAATTAAGAATTAAACAACAAGAAAAAACTGTCAAAATGAGTAAAAAGTGTAATTTATAAGTTAATTTGTTCATTCATGGAATAATTTAATTATTTTTGGAAAGTTTGTATCACAATTTTTTTATGTACCCGTTCACATCAATGAGAGTGGAATCTTACATTTTTCATTTTTCCACTTTTACATTCTCTGAAATGAATACCCTTACTATATATTTTTTTAAAACTTTGGAAAATAAAACAAAAAAAAAATGTAAATTTGGCTTGACAAGTAATTTGACAACGTTTTTTTTGAGTGTAGAATATTTTGTATTCGACTTTGACATTTTTGTCACTCACTAGCACATGTGCTACTTTACAGCTCTCAATTTTTCATGCATTCTATTTCCAACAATATCCTTTATTATTTATATGTACATACGAGTATTTGCCAAAAAGCCTATAATAACATTTATTTTATTATTGTTTATATTATTGTATTATTAAAATGTTGTTGATTTTTGTTATTTTCTCAGTTTTACAAATGGCAAAATAAAGAATTATCATGTTCATTCATGTTTAATATGATATCGACAATTGTTTTGACAATAAATTTATTATCAAAATTTCCTTTTTAATTTGTTTAAATGCAAAAAATATCTAGTTAATTGATTCATTTGTTTTGTTTAGAAAATTTCCATATTTAATTGAGTAGATAAATATTTGTTTGATATTTCTACTTGGTTAATTTGAATAGAGAGATAGATAATGTAGACAATAAATAAAATTAAAAAAAAAATCTAATTGAAAAATTCACATCTCCTATGAATAACGAAAAATTAGTTTTTAAGTCATATTTCAAGTCAAAATGTGTCCTGTGGAAAAAATGTCTCAGAATCTGAGACTTTTTCTATAAGAAAAATGTCTCAGAATCTGAGACTTTTTCTATAAGAAAAATGTCTCAGAATCTGAGACTTTTTCTATAAGAAAAATGTCTCAGAATCTGAGACTTTTTCTATAAGAAAAATGTCTCAGAATCTGAGACTTTTTCTATAAGAAAAATGTCTCAGAATCTGAAACTTTTTCTATAAGAAAAATGTCTCAGAATCTGAGACTTTTTCTATAAGAAAAATGTCTCAGAATCTGAGACTTTTTCTATAAGAAAAATGTCTCAGAATCTGAGACTTTTTCTATAAGAAAAATGTCTCAGAATCTGAGACTTTTTCTATAAGAAAAATGTCTCAGAATCTGAGACTTTTTCTATAAGAAAAATGTCTCAGAATCTGAGACTTTTTCTATAAGAAAAATGTCTCAGAATCTGAGACTTTTTCTATAAGAAAAATGTCTCAGAATCTGAGACTTTTTCTATAAGAAAAATGTCTCAGAATCTGAGACTTTTTCTATAAGAAAAATGTCTTAGAATCTGAGACTTTTTCTATAAGAAAAATGTCTCAGAATCTAAGACTTTTTCTATAAGAAAAATGTCTCAGAATCTGAGAATTTTTCTATAAGAAAAATGTCTCAGAATCTAAGACTTTTTCTATAAGAAAAATGTCTCAGAATCTGAGACTTTTTCTATAAGAAAAATGTCTCAGAATCTGAGACTTTTTCTATAAGAAAAATGTTTCAGAATCTGAGACTTTTTCTATAAGAAAAATGTTTCAGAATCTGAGACTTTTTCTATAAGAAAAATGTCTCAGAATCTGAGACTTTTTCTATAAGAAAAATGTCTCAGAATCTGAGACTTGTTCTATAAGAAAAATGTCTCAGAATCTGAGACTTTTTCTATAAGAAAAATGTCTCAGAATCTGAGACTTTTTCTATAAGAAAAATGTCTCAGAATCTGAGACTTTTTCTATAAGAAAAATGTCTCAGAATCTGAGACTTTTTCTATAAGAAAAATGTCTCAGAATCTGAGACTTTTTCTATAAGAAAAATGTCTCAGAATCTGAGACTTTTTCTATAAGAAAAATGTCTCAGAATCTGAGACTTTTTCTATAAGAAAAATGTCTCAGAATCTGAGACTTTTTCTATAAGAAAAATGTCTCAGAATCTGAGACTTTTTCTATAAGAAAAATGTCTCAGAATCTGAGACTTTTTCTATAAGAAAAATGTCTCAGAATCTGAGACTTTTTCTATAAGAAAAATGTCTCAGAATCTGAGACTTTTTCTATAAGAAAAATGTCTCAGAATCTGAGACTTTTTCTATAAGAAAAATGTCTCAGAATCTGAGACTTTTTCTATAAGAAAAATGTCTCAGAATCTGAGACTTTTTCTATAAGAAAAATGTCTCAGAATCTGAGACTTTTTCTACACACAAAAAAAAAATTAAAAAAATTGTGCCAGTTTTTGGTTTAATTACAACCTTTAAAGTGGTTTTGGATAACTTACCAAAGTTTTTGCTCTAAAAAACTTAGGTAAATTATCCAAAACCACTTTATAGGTTGTATTATCCCCAAAACGGACACATTTTTTTATATTTTTTTTTTGTGTGTATAAGAAAAATGTCTCAGAATCTGAGACTTTTCTATAAGAAAAATGTCTTAAAAAAGACTTTAAAATCTATTGTTCCCGGATTCTGTGATTCGTATAAAATTTTTATTTTTTTCAATTTAAATTAATTTTAATTTAAATTTTTTTTTAGTTCGTCTAGTCGTTAGTAAAAAAAAAATATATTAATTTTAATCACATTTACTAAAAATAACATTTAAAATACCCAGGGCCATACATTTTATGGCTTTACTACTGTCAGACAGAAAATGATAACATTTAAACGTCATTCAAAAAGCTTTAAGCTGAAATCATAAATATACAATAAAAACGATGATGAAATCCTATTGACAACACCTACACAACCGCAATTATTTACTGTAAATTGTATATTTATTTCAAAATATGTATGTAACACTGACTACTACCACTATGACGACAAAAGAAAAGAAAGACATGTTACCCACTATGTATTTAAAAATAACGAGATTTTCAATGAAATTCAGGAATAATAAAATAATAGAAATATTTTAAAAATCACACACACACAAAAAAAAAAATTTTCCAATGAACGACTTTTTATGAACAAATTCATAAAATTTATAAAATTTTTCTTAATACTTATAAACTTTTTCATAGTATTTATGAATAAATCATAATATGTAAAATTTAAGACTATTTAACATTTTTTCATAAATACTATGAAAGAGTTCAAACATTTTATGAAGAAGTTCATAATTTTTATGTATTTGTTCATAAATACTATGAATTTCGTTCATTTTCAAATATTTTTTTTTCTGTGCAGAAAAAACTTAATTTTTTTGCAACAATTGAAATAATAAGCAAAAACAAATTCGGAAAGGAAATTTTATGTAGCATACATTTAGGCGATTAAATTTATTGTTTAATTTTGTTGCATTTCGATGTTTCTGTTAACATTCTATTAAGCTAATTTTGTGATGTAAAATTATTTAAAATAAAGCATACATTTAGGCGCTTACAGCGATTTTTAAAGGTATTTTTTCTTAAATTTCAATCTTTGACAATGTTACACACAATTTATTTAAAAATAACGAGGTTTTCAATGAAATTCAGGAATAATAAAATAATGGAAATATTTTAGAAAACACCCAGAAAGAAAAATGTTAAATTTTTGAAACAATTAAAATAATAACCAAAGACTAATTCGAAAGCGGAAATTTTATGAAGCATACATTTAGGCGATTAAATTTATTGATTAATTTATTTTAATTTTGCTGTTTCTGTTAACGTTCTGTTAAACTAACATTGTGTTGCCATATTATTTAAAATAAAGCATACATTTAGGCGCCTAAAGTTTTATAAACAATATTTTTCTTAAATTTGTATAAACTATAGAATCATATTGAAAGATAAGAAAATATTATTTTATCAGAATTTTAGCAGAACTTCAACATGACATATGACACCTTACAGAATTATTGTGTAAATTATATTTTTCAATGGAATTATAAAAAAATACCTAAAAGTTAACATGGTGCTAAATCCTCCCTCTTCCGCCTACATATATTATCACCAAAAAAATTATAATAACTACACACACACACACAATCAGTGAATGAGACAGACAGGATAGACAGACACAATAATAATGTAGACATCAAAATTATAAAAAAATTTAAATTCTTGTCAAAAAAGTGACAAACAACCGCAACCATATTTACGCAACCATATTTAAGGATACGAACAAAAATTCTTAAAGTCACAAAAAATAATAAAATGTACTAAAAAACTTACTATGATGTGTTATGGCATTCCTTTCTGCAAATATTTGTTAAATTCGTAGTGTGCTAGAGTATGAACAAATAAAACATACATATGATAAAATTCCAAACATGCCATAATGTTTACGAACTTCCTTAACATTGAGGTTGAACATTATAAAAATGTAGGTACGTACACTTAGAAAAACAAAATTTTTTCAGATTCTGAGACATTTTTTTTATAGAAAAATTCTTGGATTCTGAGATATTTTTTCTGTAGAAAAATTTTTAGACTCTGAGAATTTTTTTTTTACATTTAAATTCTCAGGTTCTAAGACATTTTTCCTAGAGAAAAATCTCAGATTCTGAGACATTTTTTCTATAGAAAAATTTTCAGATTCTGAGACATTTTTTCTATAGAAAAATTATCAGATTCTGAGACATTTTTTCTATAGAAAAATGTTCAGATTCTGAAACATTTTTTTATAGAAAAATTTCGGATTCTGAGACATTTTTTCTATAGAAAAATTCTCAGATTCTGAGTTATTTTTTTTTACATATAAATTCTCACGTTCTAAGACATTTTTCCTATAGAAAAATTTCAGATTCTGAGACATTTTTTTTATAGAAAAATTTCGGATTCTGAGACATTTTTTCTATAGAAAAATTCTCAGATTCTGAGTTATTTTTTTCTTTTAAAAATTTCTTAGTTTCTGAGAATTTTTTTCTAAAGAAAAAATCTCAGATTTTGGGAAATTTTTTTTATAGAAAAATTCTTAGATTCTCAGACATTTTTTCTATAGAAAAATTCTTAGATTCTGAGACATTTTTTCTATAGAAAAATTCTCAGAGTCTGAGACATTTTTCCTATAGAAAAATTCTCAGAGTCTGAGACATTTTTTTTTATAAAGAAAAATTCTCAGACAGAATTTTTCTATAGAAAAAATGTCTCAGAGTCTGAGAATTTTTCTATAGAGACATTTTTCTTATAGACATTTCTGAGACATTTTTCCTACAGAAAAATTCTCAGATTCTGAGACATTTTTTCTATAGAAAAATTCTGTCTGAGAAAATTCTCAGATTCTGAAACATTTTTTCTATAGAAAAATTCTCAGATTCTAAAACGTTTTTTCTATAGAAAAATTCTCAGATTCTGAGACTTTTTTTCTATAGAAAAATTTTCAGATTCTGTGACATTTTTTCTATAGAATAATTCTAAGATTCTGTGTCATTTTTTCTATAGAAAAATTATCAGATTCTAAGACATTTTTTCTATAGAAAAATGCGTAGATTCTGAGACATTTTTCTATTGTACTTTTTATAAAAAATACTAATTATTACTTTTTGTAAAAAAGTAGTTTACTGTTTTAGTACTTTTTATAAAAATACTTTATTTTAGTACTATATATTTATAATATATGGGGTAGGGTGGGGCGATTAGTAAGGAAGGAAAAAAATCTTAATGGGCGCTTCGCGTTTCTGATTCTTGGGATTGTACTGAGCAAAAAAGTGAACTAGATCATACGTCTACGGTGAAAATCGAGCCTCCCGATTTTGACTTGAAGTTTTTTCTCAGACTTTATTTTTTTTTGGAAAATTTGCAAATATTCTTGGGCTCATATTCCGTAAACTATTTGAAATTTTGACTTATTTTTAAAAGTAAAGTTGTAGCTATTGTCTCGGGCTACAATGTCTCTGAACATATTACTCAGAAAAAACTTCGTTTTCATGGTCAAAAAGTCGAAAATGTAGAAAATTCACCACTTTTTGTAATTTTTTTTTGGATATTTTGGCCTATAACAGCCAAACCATTGAGATTTTCGATCCAATACTAAGACAGAAATTGTAGCCAAGACAATAGTTAAGAACTCTCTAGCACATCGCAAAAGCATTAGAACGCTCCTTCAGGCAGTTTTGGCCTTGTGAAAGAGCATATTTTTTGTGAAAATATTGATAAATTACCATTTTCAGTTGTTCGTAGCTAAAAATCATAAAAATGTTCTATTTCTTATTTTTTCCACTTTTTTTATCCAAAAATATAATGTTTTTTTTTTTTTTTGTTTTGTTCAATATTTATTTTGAAAATTCATTTAAAGTACAAAGTAATTGTATTGGTAGAGACAAGGTATGAATCAAGAAGAATTCCAATTTAGTGTATTTTTCATTCAAAGATTGCCTTCCAAATCTTTTCGAGATTCCATACGAGGTGCTTTCTTTCGGCCTTCAGATACAGATGCCATAATACCTTCACGGTTTTTGTCGATTGAGCGCTTAGCAACACTAGCTAGTAGCTGGACATGACGCTCCGTACCTTGAATATGACAAGGTATTAGTGGGTCTGGAAATGGTGGATCTTCATCATCTACACATTCGAGGTACTGTTGTAAATGCTCATACGGAATTTTCCTGGTAAATGGCGGTTCAAATAACAAGGCTTTGTCCTCTAAATCGATCATGTGAACGAAATGCGTACAATCAAAATTGATGTTTTGATTGATGGTTTTACATATTCGCGACAACGTATGCGATTTAACTGAGCTTCGCGAATATGTAAAACCAAACATCAATTTTGATTGTACGCATTTCGTTCACATGATCGATTTAGAGAACAAAGCATTGTTATTTGAACCGCCATTTACCAGGAAAATTCCGTATGAGCATTTACAACAATACCTCGAATGTGTAGATGATAAAGATCCACCATTTCCAGACCCACTAATACCTTGTCATATTCAAGGTACGGAGCGTCATGTCCAGCTACTAGCTAGTGTTGCTAAGCGCTCAATCGACAAAAGCCGTGAAGGTATAATGGCATCTGCATCTGAAGGCCGAAAGAAAGCGCCTCGTATGGAATCTCGAACAGATTTGGAAGGCAATCTTTGAATGAAAAATACACTAAATTGGAATTCTTCTTGATTCATACCTTGTCTCTACCAATACAATTACTTTGTACTTTAAATGAATTTTCAAAATAAATATTGAACAAAACAAAAAAAAATATTATATTTTTGGATAAAAAAAGTGGAAAAAATATGAAATAAAACATTTTTATGATTTTGCGCTATGAACAACTGAAAATGGTAATTTATCAATATTTTCACAAAAAATTTGCACTTTCACAAGGCCAAAACTGCCTGAAGGAGCGTTCTAATGCTTTTGCGATGTAATAGAGAGTTCTTAACTATTGTCTTGGCTACAATTTTTGTATCAGTATTGGATCGAAAATCGCAATGGTTTGGCTGCTATAGGCCAAAATATCCAAAAAAAAATTACAAAAAGTGGTGAATTTTCTACATTTTCGACTTTTTGAACATAAAAACGAAGTTTTTTCTAAGTAATATGTTCAGAGAAATTGTAGCCCGAGATAATAGCTACAACTTTACTTTTGAAAATAAGTCAAAATTTTAAATAGTTTACGAAATATGAGCCCAAGAAAATTTGCAAATTTTCCAAGAAAATAAAGTCTGAGAAAAAACTTCAAGTCAGAATCGGGAGGCTCGATTTTCACCGTAGACGTATGGTCTAGTTGACTTTTTTTGCTCAGTACAATCCCAAGAATCAGAAACGCGAAGCGCCCATTAAGATGTTCAAATCGCCCCACCCTAATATGGGGCATTCCATGTGAAATCGGACACTTTGAAAAACTTTTTTTTTAGATTTTCCCAATTTGTTTACAGTTTTTAGTACCCTTCGAAAACTCCTTCGTGGTAAATTTTCAGATTTTTTTGATGACCCGTTCAAAAGATATCGAAGTTTTAAAAATTGGTAGTTTGGTCCTTTACTCAAACTTCTTTTAATCATCACTTCTTCAATAATGGTTCAAATTTCAAATTTTTTTTTCAAAATTTTTGTTTTTTTAAGTACATTTAAAAAAAAAATCCCAGATTAGATTAGATTAGAAAAGGCCCTATGCACTGCGACCAATATGATCTTTTGTGCAGCCTAGCAGTTGCCCTATAAGTTAAGGCTTTTAATAAAGCCAAGTATCCTATGAGGCATGGATTCCCATATGTCACTTGGAGCTAATGAATGTCGCCCTAGATGTCGAATTCGTCTGATGCTGAGTCTTGGGCACTCACAAAGGATGTGTTCTGCCGTTTCGGCGTCAGTCTCACAGAATCTACATATTTCAGTGTCCGATAAATTTTTCTTCCTAAGTTGATAGCGAAGATTACAGTGTCCAGTGAGGTAACCAGTTAGAATCCTTAGATCCTTTTTGTCGAGATTCAGTAGTCGTCTAGATACCCCAGGGGATGGAGAGATAAATCTTTTTGCCTGACGCTGTCCAGAACAGTGGTTCCAGTGATTGGCAAATTCAGATTCTCTCCATGATCGTACACTTTCCCTGATATGCCCAATGGACAACCCACAGAAGGGTTCCGGACCGATAAAAGGGCGACTTGCACCACGATTGGCCAAACAGTCTGCCCGTTCGTTGCCCAAGTGCCCCTCATGGCCCGGGACCCAACTGAGAGTAAGTTCATTGTTACGGCCCAGTTCGTTTAGGGAAAGAATACAATCCATGACAAGTTTCGAAGATACATCGTAGGCTGATAAAGCCTTTAATGCTGCTTGACTGTCAGATAGTATATATATGTTTGTCCTTTTTGTGCATCTACGTAAACATTCGGACACGCATATATATATGGCATAAAGTTCTGCCTGAAATATCGATGGGGATTTCCCCAAAGGTAGTGCGCGCTGGAAATTCGGACCGAAAATCCCCGCGCCAGTATCTCCATTGGTCTGTTTTGAGCCATCAGTAAACCACACTTGAGATCTTGGTACTGGATTCCAAGAGTTAGTAGACCATATGCTCCTTTCAGGAATATCTATTCTAAAATGTCTTATAAAGACTTGTTTGGGTAACATTCTGTCAGAGATCTTCGCGTATGGGTCCCCTATGAATCGTCCCGCTATCTTCATGTGGCCCTGTAGGTCCCCGCCCATTATGTTCCCAAATTCCTGTAGTCTGGTTACACTTCTGCTAGCATCCTCCTTTACAGATATATGTAAAGGTGGGATGTTTAGCATAGCCCCCATGGCATAGGTTGGACAGGATTTTCCCACCCCTGTTATGCCGATGCAGGCCAGACGATATACCTTGTCCAGAATAGATCTGGCCGTGCTCTGTTCCACTTTTGGCCACCAAACCAGAGCTGCATAGGTGATCATTGGTCTTACAATCGTAAGAAATGACCAATATATCATGTGAGGCTTAAGCCCCCATGTCCTTCCAAATAGCCTTTGGCAGGCGTAAATTGCCCTGGTGGCTTTTTTGGTCGTATTGTTCAGATGAGGACTCCATGTCAGAGACTTGTCAAGTGTAATCCCTAAATATTTCACTTCATCCGAAAAACCTATCGTGACGCCATTTATTTTAGGCATGGACAAGTCAACAATCCTTCTTCTAGTAAAGGGTATCAGTGTTGTCTTAGATGGATTAATAGTCAATCCCCTCTCCTGACACCATTTTAAGGTCATGTTGAGTGCTTGTTGCATCCGATCAGAGATGGTTGGCGTATGCCAAACCAACAAATTTACAAAAAAATAAAAAAATTTTATGGGGACCGCCTTAACAGTTAAAGATAGAGGGTAGGTGTGTTCAGAGAAAATGTTTGGACTAAAAAAATATTGTGGGTCGGTCATACATTTTGTTGCTCTAAGGGCACTATTAGGGCAGTTAGAGCGGTTGGAACAAATTTTAAAAAATTTCGTTTTGTGTGGGAGCCCCCTTAGAAATTGGAGATAGAGTATTAGTTTGTTCCAAAGAAATGTTAAGACGTAAAAATTAATGGGGGTCGGTCTTATAAGGGACCCCTCTATGACGCACCATTGGAGCAGTAGAAATGATTTTAAGATTGGAAAATTACAATAAAATTTTTTCAAAAAATTTTAAAATATAGTAATAATCGTTATCCCACGATCTCAGGGTTGCCAGAATTGTTGGGTGCAAAATCGTCAAAAATTTACGATTTTTATAAAAAAAATCGTCAAAATCGTCATCCCATTTGCAAAAATCGTCAAAAAATCGTTGAAGACAATATGCAGTCCAATTCTAAAAGAGCTTAATGGATGCAGTTTGGCACAAATATATCTTATGGTCATTGGATGATTCGATTCGAAAATTAGCAAAATCAGACCAGGAAGAACGAAATTCCCCCAAGAAAAACTAAACCTACCTCTGATTTTTTTTTACAGTTTTTGTTATATTTTTAAGCATATAAAATATTTTTATGAAAGAAAAGGTCATGAAGTTGGGTCAAGTTAATTGAAAAATGTATTTGTTTTTCTGTCCACCCCAGGGTTGCCACTTCTTGGATAATTATCTAAAAAACGGATAATTTTAAATTTTTTGGATACTTTTTGGATAATTACTTTTTTGGATAATTTATGGATAATTTTATCATTTACAATTTAAAGTTTTACACGGACAAAATAAAATTTTTCTTATTTTAATTTGGTGATTTTTTAGTTACTTCTTTTTTGACAGCATTTTTGTTTTTTGTTTTTAGTTTTGGCAATACCTTTTAAATTTGGAGCTTTTCAAATTATATGAATTTGTAAGGCTTATTGGACCACAAAAATATGGTCTGTTTGATTATTTGGATGTCCAAAATTATTGGGAAAAAGTTTGCAAAATTATAAATTGTGCTGGTGAAAATTCAGGCTTTTCTGGTATAACGGAACATTGAATAGTTTTTTGACAAGATCATTGAAATCAGCGTGTGCTAATAAGATTGAATCTTGGTCCAAAATGGGTTAAAAAATAGTTTTATGTATTCTTTAAATAGAATTTAAATAAACCACTTTAGTTTCGTTAGAAAAAATAGTTTTTGATATTTTTTTTTTTGGATAGTTTTTGGGATTTTGAAGTGTCCACCCTTTTTTGTGGACACTTCTAAAAAAAATAATTATGATAAAATTGCATAAATATTTTATAAAAAGAAAAGATTGGTCCTCCGCCAAAAAACTCCTATAAAACCTATAATTTTTTTACATTTTGGAGAGAAAAAGATATGTAACACTTTCACTTGTTTCTTTTGTCCCTTTTTGTACAAAAATATTGGTGGATAGTTTTTTTTTAACTAACAATAAGGAAAAAATATTCATTGAATACTAAAGTACTATTAAAATTTATCTAAAAAGTAGAAAATATTAGCAGGTTTTTGTTATTTTTAAAAATCGTCATTTTTTGGGTAAAAATCGTCATTTTGCTATTTTGGGGAGTAAAAATCGTCAAAATGCAGAGAAATCGTCAAATCTGGCAACAGTGCACGATCTTCCTGGGCAAAAAATTTGTAGAATTGATAGAAGTTTTACACAAAAAAATTTCAAAAAAATCGAAGAGTACAAACATTTTCAAAAATGAGATTTAAATTTTAAAACTTAAAAATCGCATACTAGAGCGCTTTTAAGAATTTTTTGGAATTTTTTTTAGAAAGTACTTAAAAAAACAAAAATTTTGAAAAAAAAATGAAATTTGGACCATTATTGAAGAAGTTATGATTAAAAGAAGTTTGAGTAAAGGAACAAACTACCAATTTTTAAAAATTCGATATCTTTTGAACGGGTCATCAAAAAAATCTGAAAATTTACTACGAAGGAGTTTTCGAAGGGTACTAAAAAGTATAAACAAATTCGGAAAATCTAAAAAAAAAATTTTTCAAAGTGTCCGATTTCACATGGAATGCCCCATATATAAAGTACATACTATTTTGTTACTTTTTTTTTTAAATAGTAGTCTATAGCAAAACACTCAGATTCTTAGAGATTTTTTCAATAGAAAAAATTCTCAGATTCTGAGACACTTTTTCTATAGAAAAAATTCTAAATTTTTGAGACATTTTTCTATTGTAGTTACTTTTTATAAAAAAAAAATACTATTTAGTACTGTTTGTGAAAAAGTAGTTTTATGTGCTTTTAATATAAATTGTTTATTGGTTATTTTTATTAAGTAAAAAAAATACTATTTTATGAAAAATACTATGTTTTTACTATTTTAGTATTTCTTACTATTTTAGTACTTTTTTTGTACATATTTTTTAAAAAAATACCATTTTGGTACTATATTAGTACCTTTATTAAAAAGAATCTACTTAAATACTACATATCAGGGTTTACAATTAGCATACACAAAAAAATTTTTAAACAATATAATACTACAAATATTTCACGCCTTCAATATTTTTCTTTATTGCTAATTTCAAAATTGGAATACGAAAGCAATTTTTTTAAATTGCTAATTTATAAATTCAAACTTGAACATATTTTCAAAATGAATAAATTCAAATTTTAAAATTTCTGAAGAAAATATTTTAGCAAATTTAAAAATTTGAAAATGAAAAAAAAAAACTGGTGACAGCAAATTTAAAAATTTTAAAATTAAAAAAAAAAACTGGCCACAGCAAATTTTAAAATTTTAAAATTGCAATTTTAGCAAATTCCAAAACATTTAAAATGCTAAAATTGTAAATTTCAAATTCCGAAAATTGCAATTTGGTAAATTTGAAAATATTTAACATGCTTGTTTAGAAAACATACAAACTGAATATATTACAATTTGAAAACAATACAAATTGAATACACATACATACGTATGTGTGTATGGAAAAAAAAATGATGAACGGTATTTATTAAACGAATACATATGTAAATATTAAAAGATAAAAATGTTACACGGTTTTTGTGCAGACTTCTAGAATACATTTTCTAAAGTATTTTTGCCTCCTAAACATAAATCTGTCATCAGAAAAAGTTGTATCGCCTTCTCGAGATATAGGCATTTTAGTTTTTTGTGGACCAATACCTCAAAACCAACAATTCTTTTAGTATTGTAAAAATGTATGTTAAATTTTTATATGAAGGTTTCTGCGTCAACCGAGCCACCCCTCTCTCCAAAATTGGTATGAGTTTAAAATTTTTTAAAAAATTTTGAAATTACTTAAAAATATTTACTTTTGAATGCCGAGTGACGCCTTTTAAATTTCTATTGGCTGATCCAATGTGGCGCCCAATTTGTTAAAAATATTACAGATTCGCTTAAAACTCTTTATATATGGGTTCTTGTGGTCGCTTAAAAAGAACAGTTGGATTTTTAAAATTCAAAATGGCGGACCCAACATGGCGACCAATATTTTTAAAAATAAACCGATTTGCTTGAAACTTTATATGCTCGGGGTTTCGGGATCGCTAAAGAAGAATCTGAAGTTAGATTTTCTAAGATCAAAGTGGCGGATCCAACATGGCGATACTTTTTAAAAATAATTGACTTAAAACTTTTTACGCATTTTGGGTTGCTAAATTAAAATCTGAAGTAGAATTTCCCAAATTTAAAATGACGGATCCAACATGGCGACCATTTTTTTTTTTATGTAACCTGATTTGCTTGAAATTTTTTCATAAACGAGTTTGGTGCATTTTTCAACACGTGACTACAATATCTTATAATTATTCTTTATTCGGCCAAAAATGTGGCAGAATATTCGCCTCGGCTTTTTAGCCGAACCGAATATTAGGTCGGATCAGGGGCGTATCCAGGATTTTATTTCGGTGGGGGCACAAAATTTTTTGTCAATTTTTTTCTTACAAAAAATTTTTATAACAGAACATGAACTGAATCACAGAGTAAAGAAGAATAAGAGATATTACGGATGAAACCGCACTTCTTTTGTTAATTTTTTTTAGCCGTGAACTCCGATTATCTCGGGCTAGAACCCAGAATACTTACAAAAGGAAATTGAAAAAAAGAGAAACCCCAAATACCTTTCAAAAGGAAATCGAAGAAAAAAGTGAAACCCTAAATACATTTCAAAAGGAAATAAAGAAAAAAAAACGAATGCATTTAAAAGGAAAATGAAAAGAAAACAAAACAATTTATCTATTCTATTATCTAAAAGAGCCCGCCTTGAGATAATCGTAGTTCTCAATTTGGGTTCCACGAAGTTTTCACTAATCGTACCTCTGTTCCTTTCTTTACTCTATGACTGAATGTAACACAATCAGATTCTTAATTTTTTTGTAAGTTTAAAACTGTTGGGGAAAAAATTAAAATTTTTTAATATTTTAAAATTTTTTGAGAGACTTAAGTCTTTTTTTAATGTGTGAATTGTATCAGATGCTGATACATTTTTCCAATGAAGATTATCAGAATCTGAATTTTTTTTTCAAAGAAAAGTCTAAGATTCTATGATAATTTCCAGTTAAGACAGTTTTTGTTATAGAAAAAGTGAAAGACTCTAAATCATATTTCCAATGAAAAACGTTTCTCGGGAAAAAGTCACTTTAGAAAATGATTCTATAAATATATTCATAAAATACTTTTCTAAAAGAAAAGACTCCGATTGTAAGACATTTTCCCAGAATCTGAGATATTTCTAGTCTAGCACATTTTCTTAGATTCTGAAACATTCTACACAAAAAGTTTTAGATTCTGAGAAAATCTTCGCCTTTTCTTTAAGAAAAATTATTCAGATTCTGAGACCGTTTTAAAAAGAAAACAGTATACAAAAAGTCTTAGATTCTAAAACATTTTTCCTAAAGAAAAACTCTCGGATTCTGAGAAAATTTTCCTATAGAAAAAGTCTAAGATTCTTAGACATTTTTTCTATAGAAAAAGTTTCTAATTATGAGATAATTTTCCTATAGAAAGTCTCAGATTCTTATAAAAAAAGTCTCAGATTCTTCGACATTTTTCCTATAGAAAATGTCTCAGATTCTCAAACAAAAAGTCTCAGATGCTTAAACACTTTTCCTATAGACAAAGTTTTAAATTCTTAGACATTTTCTTATAAAACAAGTCTCAGATTCTCAGACATTTTGCCAATAGGAAATTGTCAGATTCTGAAACATTTTTAATATAGAAAAAGACTCAGATTCTGAGACATTTTTCATAAAGAGAAAGTCTCAGATTCTGAATTATTTTTCCCATAGAAAAAGATATTTTTACAATTGAAAAGTCTCAGATTTTTAGCGTTTTTCTACACAAAAAGTCCCAGCTTGTGTGTCTGAAACATTTTTTTTAAAACATTTTTCATATAGAAAAGCCTCAGATTCTTAGATTTTTTTATAGAAAAAATTTCAGATTTTGAGACATTTTTCAGATTCAGAGACATTATTCCTATAGAAAGTTCTCAGATTCTGAAACATTTTTCATGTAGAAAAGCCTCAGATTCTGAGAATTTTTTATAGAAATAGTCTCAGATTCTGAGACATTTTTCCTATAAAAAAAGTCTTAGATTCTGAGAAAAAGGCTAATATTTTAAGACATTATTGCTATAAAAAAAAAGTCTTAGATTCTCAGACATTTTTCTTATAGAAAGTTTTAGATTCTGAAACATTTTTTTTAGAAGAGTGTAAGATTCTGAGACATTTTTTTTTTAAGAAATAGTCTCGTTCTGAGGCATTTTTCTCAAAGACAAAGTCGCATTTTAAGATTTGACTACATTTTACTTACAATTAGGTTCATTTTTTGTGTACATAAAACTTTAGGTTGTAAGATATTTTTTCATTAGTATCTTAAGTTGAAAAGTATGAAATTCTAAGAAAAAATTTTCAGATTTTGAGATTTTTTTAACAGAAAAATTTTTCGGTTTCAAAACATATTTCTTTAAAAAATTTTAGATTCCTAAATGTTTTTCGATTTGTCTAAGAAGTTTTTTAATATTGTACTTGTTATTTGATACCAAATCCTGAAATTTGTGAAATCATTTCAGGGGGCCCGGGCCCCCGCCCCCCCCCCCCCCCTGTATACGCCACTGGGTCGGATCATTTATCGCCATGTTGGATCCACCATCTTGAACTTAGAAAATCTAACTTCAGATTCTTCTTTAGCGACCCCGAAACCCCGAGCATATAAAGTTTCAAGCAAATCGGTTTATTTTTAAAAATATTGGTCGCCATGTTGGGTCCGCCATTTTGAATTTTAAAAATCCAACTGTTCTTTTTAAGCGACCACAAGAACCCATATATAAAGAGTTTTAAGCAAATCTGTAATATTTTTAACAAATTGGGCGCCACATTGGATCAGCCAATAGAAATTTAAAAGGCGTCACTCGGCATTCAAAAGTAAATATTTTTAAGTAATTTCAAAATTTTTTAAAAAATTTTAAACTCATACCAATTTTGGAGAGAGGGGTGGCTCGGTTGACGCAGAAACCCTCATATAAAAATTTAACATACATTTTTACAATACTAAAAGAATTGTTGGTTTTGAGGTATTGGTCCACAAAAAACTAAAATGCCTATATCTCGAGAAGGCGATACAACTTTTTCTGATGACAGATTTATGTTTAGGAGGCAAAAATACTTTAGAAAATGTATTCTAGAAGTCTGCACAAAAACCGTGTAACATTTTTATCTTTTAATATTTACATATGTATTCGTTTAATAAATACCGTTCATCATTTTTTTTTTCCATACACACATACGTATGTATGTGTATTCAATTTGTATTGTTTTCAAATTGTAATATATTCAGTTTGTAAGTTTTCTAAACAAGCATGTTAAATATTTTCAAATTTACCAAATTGCAATTTTCGGAATTTGAAATTTACAATTTTAGCATTTTAAATGTTTTGAAATTTGCTAAAATTGCAATTTTAAAATTTTAAAATTTGCTGTGGCCAGTTTTTTTTTTTAATTTTAAAATTTTTAAATTTGCTGTCACCAGTTTTTTTTTTCATTTTCAAATTTTTAAATTTGCTAAAATATTTTCTTCAGAAATTTTAAAATTTGAATTTATTCATTTTGAAAATATGTTCAAGTTTGAATTTATAAATTAGCAATTTAAAAAAATTGCTTTCGTATTCTAATATTTTCTGTAGTAATACTAGAAAATTATTATATTCTATGCAATTTTTGACTACTGCCAGTAGCAAAACAAACCCTGCTACATATTTATAAAGTATATAAAGTACTATTTTGTTACTTTTTTTAAATAGTTCTTTTTAAGTGTTTTTTTTAAATAAGTATTTTAGTACTTTTTATGGAAAGTTTTTTTTTTTTTTTTTAAATTTTGTATAAAAAAATATTTTAATAGTGCTTTTTATAAAAAGTACTGTTTTGATAATTTAATAAAAAATAGTACTATTTTCATACTTAAGTGTAAAAAAAAAATACTGTTTAAGTACGTTATATAAAGTTTAAAAAAGTATTATTTTGGTACTATTTTAGTACATTTTATAAAAAGTAATATTTTTTTACACAAGTACCAATTTAGTACTTTATTTTTTTAAAAGTACTATTTTATGCCTTTTAGCCTAAAAATACTTTTTTGTTACTTTTATATTTAGAAGTATTTTTTAGTGCTTTTTATAAAATGATCTGTTTTAGAACTAAAATAAAAATTAGTGATATTTTGTTACTTTTTATAAAATGTTACTTTGTTTACTATTTTTATATTACAAAAAGTGATATTTAAGTACTTTTAATAAAAAAGTAAGTTTTTAGTGCTTTTTTAAAAAAGTACTTTTTATAATAAAGTACTGTTTTAGTATTTTATTTCAAATTTTGAGACATTTTTTCTAAGAAAACAATTTTAGATTCTGAAACATTTTTCTAACCCGAGAGGCACACTCTGTTTTTAAATTCTGAGACATTAAAAAAAATTCTGAGATTCTGAGAAATTTTCTCTATAGAAAACATTTTTTCTGTAGAAAAATTCTTAGATTCTGAGACATTTTTTCTATAGAAAAATTCTCAGATTCTGAGACATTTTTTCTATAGAAAAATTCTCAGATTCTGAGACATTTTTTCTATAGAAAAATTCTCAAATTCTGAGAAATTTTTTTTCTATAGAACAAATCTCAGATTCTGAGATATTTTTTCTATAAAAAAGTTCTTAGAATTTGTAACATTTTTTCTGTAGAAAAATTCTCAGACATTTTTTCTATTTTTTTTTTTTTTTTTTTTTTTTTTTTTTAAATTTTTTTTTTTAGAAAAATTCTTAGATTCTGAGTTATTTTCTTTAAAGAAAATATTAAACAAAAACCACAATATCACCACTAGATTTTAACCTAAGTCTAAACCTTGTAGGTTTTAATAATTTCTGCCTTTGTTACACACTTCCACAGAGCACCGGAAACTGGAGAAAATGAACAATAACCAGAGAGTCACACTTAAAGTGTAAAAATATTCCTTTTAGAAAATATCCTTAAACACAAACTCCTTGCATTTTATATCCTTACAATGATGCTGATAATACTGCTGATGATGTGTTGGTTTAAAGGAACTACTAGGTTTCTTTAAAGGTTCCGGCACATATATTTTTTTTTCATTCTACTACAATGACATGTTGAGTCGTGTCCTTAACATGTTGTGTCTATTTTGTTGTTATAGTTTTTTTTTTTGAGATTCAATATTGTTTCTTCCATGTATGGAGTTTATGAAATACACTGAAAGAAAAATATTAAGCTTAGACAAACAATAAATTTATAAAATTATAAAAAAAAATTTCATTAAATTAATAAACATTTCATAAAATTTATAAAAAATGTAATAAAACTTTAAAAATGTCGTTAAATTTTTGAAAATTTTATTAAATTTTATTAAATTTATAAAAATTTCATTAAATTTATAAAAAAATAATAATAATTTTATTAAATTTATAAAAATTTTTAAAAATTTCATTAAATGTATAAAACTTTTATTTAATTTAATTAAATTTATATAATTTAAATAAATTTATATATATAAAATTTTTTAAAGGGTTCTAAAACTTTCATTAGTTTTATGAAAAGTTTCATAAATTATAAGAGACAGGGGTATTTTTTATAAAACAAAGGAGTGCTTGAAAACTTATTCTGAGAAAAATCATTCTAAAACATTTCTATTAAATTTACCGGTATGCGAATGTCTATAATTTTTAGAAATTCAATTTTTCTTCTGCATTTTTTCAACTTGAACCCTTATAATAAATATAATTAGAGCCCGAGCTCGATCTGTACTTACAGAAAAAAACAGATTAAATTTATATTTTTGTAAAATTAATGAAAATATTCATAAATGTTATGAAACATTTTCATCAAATGTATGAATTTTAATTTTTCATAACTAAAAAAATTAAAAATTTCATAGAATTATTGAAAACATTGTTATTTATGCAAAAATTTCATAAATTTCATCAAAAAATATTTTCTCAGTATACAGTTATAGAAAAAAAAACTATGTCTGCTTCAGACTTATAATGTCGTGTTTATCTGGAATCTTATACACCTACACACACATGCATACACTCAAAGGATTTCATATACAATCCTTGTTTTTTTTTTGTTCATGTCATTTGACAACAACAAAAAACAGAGATAATTTCTTAGTTGTTTCTAGAGGCGTTACAACAAGGTTTTCCACACTACTGAGCTCAAAAATTCCCCCAACATGGGTTTTTATTTAAAATATGAGACTTTATTTAAGGAAAGTTCTCAGATTTCGAGAAAAAGTTTCAATAGACAAATTACACTGTGCAACAAATTTGTAGGTCATCGTCTCGATCCTCAAAGGCTCTAATGCCAAATAAAAGTGGACTATCAAAAAAACAAAATCTCTAAATGGTTTTGCAAAGTAAGTTCGATTATCCATTTTTTTTGCCCACTGTAGTTTTTAATTTTAAACTTTTGAAAAAGGACTATCATTACCACTTAAAATTGCAGTTAGAGGGTTAATTTGTTCTATAAAAAGAACCGCCATACAATTTTACTGCATTAATTATAGCTTCTGACGTTTTTAAAACGTCTTTGATAAAAAATTAGAAACTTCTGTGGGCCATAAAAAAGAAATTCGAGCTATCTTTGTAAACCCCTTTGGTGATTTTGTTTATTCAGATTCTGAGATATTTTTCCTACAGAAAATTTTCGAGATTCTAAAAAAATTTTCAAAAATAAAATATTTCTGAAACATTTAAATAAAAAAAGATTTTGGACCAGACACTTTTTTCAAATGTTTCAGAATCTAAGAAATTTTTCTGTAAAAAAATGTCTCCGTTCCTAAAACCTGTTTTTTATAAAATAATTCTCAGATTATGTGAAGTTTTTTTATATAAAAAAATTTAAGAATCTGAGAAAATTTTCTATAAATAAAAAAAATTCTGACATTTAAAATTCGAAAAAATTCTGAATTTTTTTTTTATATAGAAATATTTGACAGATTCATAGAATTGTTTCTATAGAATAAATCCCAGATTTTTGAAAAATTGTTCAGATTTTTAGAGCCACCTTTAAGTATGTCGAAAGACACAGAATTATTTTAAAATCGATTTAGCGAGTACCGTATGTCCGCCCGCCTGTCTGCGGAAAGCACGAGGCAGATCAAACTAAATAAGCTTGGCTTCTGAAGTTTGGTACGAATATGTCTTATTATTAGTTCAAAAATTGTCAAAATCGAACCATGGGAAAAGGTCCCCTTTTTAAAACTTAACCAAACTCTAAAATACACATTTTTTACTTTTTTTTTGTACTCTTGTTAAACATTTAGTACTTTTTATAAACACAGAAAAAATAAAAAATATATTTGAGTAAATTTTTAATACTATTGAGTAAAAAATTACTCAATTTTGCACCAGTAAACGATTTAATAGTATTGAGTAAATTTTTAATAAAAATTTATTAAATGTTTGAAAAAAAATTTGAGTAAGTTTTTAATTGACACAATTAAAAATTTACTCAAAATTTATCTATTTATTTTTTTTAAAAGTTTAAAAAAGTTTTAAATTTTTTAACAAAAAAAAAACAAAAAACTTGTTTTTTTAAACTTTACCAAACATATTTATGTCTCAAAGACATAGGAAAATTTTATAAAGACGATAACAAACTTTCATATACATACACAAAAAACTATATACTAAACGAGAATTCAACAAACTATGAGAGTTTGAAAAAAATTAAAAAAATTATTAAATTTTTATTAAATTATTTACTTAAATTGTTTTTAAAATTTTTATGTAAATTTTTAATTGCGTCAATTAAAAAAATTACTCAATTTTTGTTTTTAAATTTAAACAAGTGATTACTCAAATTTGTTTCCTCCATATTTTTTTTCTGTGAAGTATAAAAAAGTACTAGCTTGAACTCTTTATAAAAAAATTATACTTCAGTACTTTTTGTGACAAAGTAGTATTTGGTACATTTTATATGAATAATAAGAATATTAGTTCTTTGATATTAAGTTAAAAAAATTACTATTTTATGGAAAATACTATGTTTCTAAGGGGCATGTCACAGACCCAATTCCGTTCGGATTTGAAAAAAGTGGTTTGCTCGTAAAACGCAAAACGAGTATTATTTTTTCGGAATGAAATCACTTTCAAAAATCAAAGTGGAATTGCATAAAAGTGGTTTCATTCCGAAAAAAAAAACATTTTGGTACTTTTTTAGTATTTTTATAAAAAGATACTATTTTAGTACTATGTATTTATAAAGTATATAAAATATTATTTTGTTACTTTTTTTAAACAAGTACTTTTTGTAAGAAAAAACTATTTTAGTACTTTTTATGGAAAAGTTATTTTTTTGGTATTTTAATAGTACTTTTTGTAAAAAGTACTGTTTTGGCAATTTAATAAAAATACTACTAATTTCACACTTAAATATAAAAAAGTTCTGTTTAAGTACGTTATATAAAGTGTCAATAAGTATTATTTTGGTACTATTTTAGTACTTTTTATAAAAAGTACTATTTTTTTACACAAGTACTAATTTAGTACATTTTTTTTAAAGTACTAATTTAGTATTCTTTTAAGTACTATTTTACACCGCGAGCGAATACTAGGTAAAGCAGAAATCGAGAATCTGGATGATATCGCCGCTACGGACCTTACGCAACTAAAACTGTTCGCAACATGGACTAACGCGTTTTATCCTTGTCGCTGAAGGAAATTGTGGTATTGCTATGGACCAGCCGCACAGTGGGGTGGATGATACCTAAAATGGCGATTAATACATAGAAGACTTAATTTTAAAATATTATAATTTTTTATTGATGAGTAATCTTAAACACATAAAAACACAGCATTTTCGAAAAAAAAAAACATTGGAAAAAAATTTTTTTAACCTGTTAGGCGCTTTATTGTTTTTCGGATATATAACTTATTTCACAATTTTTGCTGTAACTTTGGAACAAAAAGCTTTACATTTAAAAATAAAATGGCACATTATAGCGAACTTAATGTGCTATTAAAAACTTAAAAAAGTAAATATATCGTATGTGTTTTTATTAGTATAATTTTAATTTAAAATTCGATTTTTGTTTTTCACTAAATCTCATTAATGTACAAATTTATCTCAAAAAGTCCCGAAACAGAAGATTAAAAATTTTTTATTAATGGATAATCATAATTTAATAAAACGCAGCATTTCAGAAGAAAAATTGGAAAAAATATTTTTACCTGTTAAACTTTTTTTTCTGTTTTTCGGAAAAAGCCTCATTCACAATTTTCGCTGTAACTTTGACATCAAAAGAATAAATAAATAAATATAAAATAAATAAAATATGTATTCAAATTCTGATTAATTTTTATTAAAAAATTGTTTTATTCGACCTTTAAAATATTATGTTTTGAGTGGGTTTATTCTAGCTCGAGGTCATTATTTCCTTTACTAATTAAAACTATGATATTCTCATAGAATAATTTTCAAGAAATTAATTTTTCCGTTTTTAAATTTATTTATGTTGGTAATTTTTTTCAAGACTTAATCGACACGTGTTTCGGGATTTGTCAGATCCCATTGTCAAGATTATTTAGCAAAAAAAATATGAGAATATCATAGTTTTAGTTGGTAAATGAAATAATGACCTCGAGCTAGAATAAATCTACTTAAAATAAAATATGTATTCTAATTAGTATTAATTCAATTTTAATCAAGTTTTTATTTTTCACTTAATTCAGTTAATGTGAACATTTATCTCAAAAATTTACAGACGAAATTTTTTTAAGGATCAGAACAGAATAATTTAAGGTCTAGTTGATGAGGTTATGTATGGTGTATCTTCATCAAAATCACTCACGCACTCATCTCTCACAAAACAAAAAACAACAAAATACCAAAAATATGGAAATTGAGAGTATTTTAACACAACAAGTAAGAGTGATGTGCCGAATCTTCTATACCATCCAAAACGTTACAAAACTACAAAAAAATTTGGGGGGCATTTTTGATAGGGGCTCGGAGGGGGACGTAGGGGGCACTTCACCCTTGCGATTAATCATTGCAAATAAATTTTTATTGGTTTTTGCACTTAAGTAATACAATTGCATTATTATTACATATTTTTTTATAACCACGCCCCAAAAAGGGGGCGGGCGTGCGTGTGCGTGATTTAAAATAACTCACGCTCTTATAAACAGTACACTCATGAGCTGCAGTTACAACTACCATACGGAATATAAGGACAAAATATTATGAAAACAACTTGATTTTTAGTTTTTTTTTTTTTTTCAAATAGATTTTAAGCAACTGGAGTTCTTTCACAAAAAAATTGATAAGTCAAAAACCGCAAAAAACCGCAAACGGACATTCAGGGATTTATTAGATGAAATCATATATTTAAAGACCATATAGGCGGATTTTCACTCTTTCACAGACAAAGTTGTTGAAACTCAATATTTATATCAAAAATACCCTATTTTTAGAGCATTTTTATTATTTTTTTTTTTAATATTTCCAAAACATTTATCTAAACCAAAAATTTTTTTTTATATGCTCAAATACCTAAAGTAGACTGATCCATTATGAAGCTTTCAAATTTAGAAGTCTTTATACAAAATATAATTACTTGAAATATCAAAATTTTCACTTTAAATCAATGCGCGCAAAAATAATAAAAATAATTGAACTTTAAACACACACTGCAAATAAAGTATACAACTTAGAACTTTGTTTTTTGCCATTATTGATGTTGAATTTTATCTACTTTAACCTGGTACCAAACACGGTTGTGAAAGTTAATGTTCATCTATTGAATTAATCGCCACTTTGGATGCATTTCACCCCTCTGTGAGCCGGTCTATGCGAGAAGTCTGAACTTTAGGCTCCACCACCCCTAACCTAACCTAAGTACAATTTTATTTATTTTTATTGAAAATAATTTTTGTTACTTTTATATAAAAAAAAAACTTTTTTATTGATTTTTATAAAAAGTTACATTTTAGTACTAAAATTAAAAATAAATACTATTTTGTTACTTTAATATAATATAAGATACTATTTGAGTACGCTTTATAAAATATAAAATAGTATTATTTTGGTATTTAAAAAAAAAAATAAGATTTTGGTACTATTTATGAAACAGTACTTTTTTACCATTTTTATATTAAAGTACTTTACTATTACTTTTATATAAAATGTAATATTTTTGTACTTTTAATAAAAAAAGTTAATTTTTAATGCTTTAAAAAAAAATGATTTTTTTAGTATTTTCTGTAATAAAGTACTATTTTAGTACTTCCTATAAAAAAAAGTACTATTTTAGTACTTCCTATAAAAAGTACTATTTTAGTACTTCCTATAAGAAGTACTATTTTAGTACTTCAAAAAAAAGTTAATTTTTAATGCTTTTAAAAAAAAGGACTTTTTTAGTATTTTCTGTAATAAAATACTATTTTAGTACTTCCTTTAAAAAAAGTACTATTTTAGTACTTCCTATAAAAAGTACTATTTTAGTACTTCCTATAAGAAGTACTATTTAGTACTTTAGTATCAAGAAGTACTATTTTTAGAACTTGTTTTTACTGTTTTGTTAGTACTATTTTGTTACTTCTTTAGTACTTTTTTTTTTAATACTTTAATTGTAATGCAGAAAATACCAATCAAATGTAGAAAATCTTAATTAAAATTCAGTAAAGCTTAAATGATATTAAACAAGTAAAAAAGTTAAATTCGGCCTTGCCGAATGTAGTGATACCCTCCACAATTTCAAAGATATTATTGCAAAAAACATTATTTAAAAGGAATTTACTTTAAAAAAAAAAATTTTTTTGAAAAAAAAGTTCCGCGAAAAAAAAATCCGCGATTTTTGTCTTTTTTTGTCAAAAAATATGTTCGTACTTGTTTAAATACCATTTGGTGTTCAATTATGTTCACATGTGTCAACCAGCAGGCGAATTAAAGCATTTTGTATTTTTAGGTTATGTTGAATGTACTGAAATTTTTGAGGTGTCCTTACATTTTCGTTCATAACTTTTGAACCGCTGAACCGATATCGCTGAAATGCAATACCAAACTTCTCAGGGGAACTTCTAATAAATATGTTAAGTTTCAGTCATCTCTGTCCAATATTTTGTCCGTGATCACAATTTCCACAGACAGACGGACATCGCTAGAATGTCTTAGAATCGATCACTGATCAATAATATATATACTTTATGGGGTCCCAGACCGATATTTCGATGAGTTACAAACGGAATGACAAACTTATATATACCCTCTATCACTAAGTGGAGGGTATAAAAAGCTATAAATGGGGGTCGGTCTCACTAATGACCCCTCTCGGACGCACAATTGGACCGATAGAGCCTGATTAAATAAAACAAATTTACAAAAAATCAAAAAAAATTGTATGGGGACCCCCTTAAAATTTAAAGATAGAGGGTAGGTGTGTTCAGAGAAAATGTTTGGACTAAAAAAATATTGTGGGTCGGTCATACATTTTGTGGCTCTAAGGGCACTAGTAGGGCAGTTAGAGCGATTTGAACAAATTTTCAAAATGTCGTTTTTTGTGGGAGCCCCCTTAGAAATTGGAGATAGGGTATTAGTTTGTTCCAAAGAAATGTTAAGACGTAAAAATTAATGGGGGTCGGTCTTATAAATGACCCCTCTATGACGCACCATTGGAGCAGTAGAATTGATTTTAAGGTTGGAAAATTACAATAAATTTTTTTCAAAAAATTTAAAAAAATAGTAATAATCGTTATCCCACGATCCTCCTGGGCAAGAAATTTGTAGAATCGATAGAAGTTTTACACAAAAAAATTTCAAAAAAATTGAAGAGTACAAACATTTTCAAAAATGAGATTTAAATTTAAAAACTTAAAAATCGCATACTAGAGCGCTTTTAAAAATTTTTTGGAATTTTTTTTTTTAAAAAGTACGCAAAAAAACAAAATTTTTGAAAAAAAAAAATTTGAAATTTGGACCATTATTGAAGAAGTTATGAGTAAAAGAAGTTTGAGTAAAGGAACAAACTACCAATTTTTAAAAATTCGATACCTTTTGAACGGGTCATCAAAAAAATCTGAAAATTTACCACGAAGGGGTTTTCGAAGGGTACTAAAAACTGTAAATAAATTGGGAAAATCTAAAAAAAAAAAATTCAAAGTGTCCAATTTCACATGGAATGCCCCATATATTTATCATCAGTGATCGATTCTAAGACATTCTAGCGATGTCCGTCCGTCTGTCCGTCTGTAGTGAAAACGATGCAGTCCAAAAAAAAGAGCTAGACTCCCGACAAATATGTCTTATGTTCCTAGGCAGGTTAAGTTCGTAAATGAGCAAAATCGGACCAGGGGGAAAAAGTTCCCCCTTGAAGAACTAAACCAACCTCTGAAAAATACCATATTTTTATATGATTTTATTTAACAAATCCAACATTTTTATGCTACAAGAAGTTCAAAGTCCTGCATTTGGACCCACAGAATTAGAAAATATCGTTTTTCGGTGCGCCCTCCTTTTATGGGCGTGGAATAATTTTTTTTTATACCCTCCAACCACAGTATGGGGGTATACTCACTTTGTCATTCCGTGTGTAACGCATCAAAATATCGGTCTAGGACCCCATAAAGTATATATTTTATTGATCAGTGATCGATTCTAAGACATTCTAGCTATGTCCGTCCGTCCGTCCGTCCGTCTGTCCGTCTGTCCGTCTGTCCGTCTGTCCGTCTGTAGAGGACACGATACAGTCCAAAATAAAAGAGCTAGACTTCCGAAGTTTGGTACGAATATGTCTTATATTCCTAGGCAGGTTAAGTTCGGAAATGGGCAAAATCGGACCAAGGGGAAAAAAGTTCCCCTTTGGAGAACTAAACCAACCCAAGAAAAACCGCATTTTTTTCAGAGTTTTTTGTACTTTTGGTCAGCAAATGCAACATTCTTCTATCAGAAGAAGTTAAAAATCACAAGGGGAAGGTGCCCCCTAACGTCTCCCACCAACCCCCCCCCCCCCCCAAAAAAATGACGCCCCTGGATTTTTTTTTATATTTTTTTTTTTTACATTTTGGAGGGTATAAAAGATTCGGCACAGCCGAATGTAACACTCTCACTTGTTTTTTTTTAAATTACGATAATTTTGTATTTATTTAGTTCAAAAAGCATAAGAATTAATTTTTTTTAACACTTATTCGAGAGGAAATGTGCCCCCCCCCCCCAATTACCACTACCGACCCCCGACCCCCA
>CAWUER010000768.1:0-22403 GCA_963921195.1 Pegoplata infirma | reverse complement strand
TAACGATTTCGGCGGTACCAAATCGCGACCTAAAAATCTTATATTTTGGCTATGGAACTTTTTCGAGGTAAGCTTTAAAATAAGGCCCGCACAAGGGGAACTTTTTTTTTCGACCCGGTCTAATGGGCAATCACCACCATCTTTAAATTTCTTAAATACATTTTTCTTTATATTCGTTTTTATGGAAATATCACGCAATTTAATGAAAATACCTTGAGTTTGAGAGTGCCGGAGATTGCCAATTAAACGGGTAACATAATCGACAATCTTATCCCTACAAGTTTTGGTGGAAATAACAGAAACCTTTTCACAGAGACGTTCGTTTGTGTCCAAATCCAAATAATGACCTTAGCCGCGTTCTTGTTATGGTTTTAACAATACCCACGGCGGAAAATTTCATTGGAAGAGAACTGCATTTGTGGGATTTTTCGTTGTTTAAATTTTTGTTTTGTATATTTTTTTTATTATTTTATTTTTTTGTATTCCTTTTGAATTGTCAAATCAAAAACAAAATACTCTGTGTTACCATATTTTTAGCATATTTTATTTTCAACTTAAGTACAAACTGTAAAATGGAATTTAACTTAAGTATTAAAAAAAACTTAAATAATTCTTAACTAAGATTTTACTTAAGTAAGAACTTAGTTTGGACTGTAAAATCCGCCCTTAGTTTTCGAGATATAGCCATTTTAAGTTTTAACCAAAAAAAATTTCACAACTGGTTGACGGAAATACGACTGTTAATATTGCTAATGCTTTGTTTTCATTAAGGCATTTATTAATGCCATTGAAATTTTTCATAATTGGCATTACTAATGCTACTAATTCCTTAACGGGCATTGGCATTGATTGAAACAATGCCAATGCTAAAAATTTCATTGGCATTAGTTTCAATATAATGCCAATGAAAACGTCAATTATTTAGTCTATTTATTTAAATAGTCCCATGTATGCTGGCGATGAAGCATATCCTGAAGTTGTATTTTTTTTAAATTTTATTTCTTTTAAAGACCCCCAAAGAAACTTTTGATAACTCAACAGTTACCACCAAAAAAATTGATTTAATATTTTAGAAATTTAAGGGTATGATGTTTACTAAAATTTTCGCGACCTCCCAGAAATGCTTCAACGACACCCTTGGGGATCGCGACCCACCGTTTGAGAACCGTTGCCTTAAACATTAATATGTCTTATAATCCCGTTTAAATTAAGTTCGTTAATGTACAAAATAGGGTTCTATAGTCGAAAAGTCGAAAAGTCGATTAATCGACTTTTTGTATGAAAAAGTCGAAAAGTCGAAATCGACTTTTTTGTTCTTAAAAAGTCGAAAAGTCGACTTTTGCTTTCGACTTTTTCGACTTTTTTCGATTTTTTTTTTACTTTTGCCAGACGAAAATAATTTCTTCTGAAAAAAAAATTCAAATGAGAGCCGAGTTTAATAACAACTGAAGCTATTGGTATTTCCATGTATTTTGTATGTGAGACAAAAATGTCAATGCCAAATTCATGAGTTAGAAAGTGTTAAGTGCAATATTTACCAATATTTTTGATTATTGTTAACACCTCAGTGATAGGGTTCTTTAAATCGAAAGTCGAATCTTTTGCTTTCGATTTTTTCAACCTTTTCAACATTTTCGATTTCTTCGACTTTTTTTGATAAATAAAACACAACCAAAAAAAAAAAATAGCACCTAAATGCAACAAGTCAAAACTAAACTTTTATTTATAAAAAATCGACTTTTTAAAAGTTAAAAAGTCGAAGAAAGTCGAAAAAAGTCGAAAAGTCGAAAAAAGTCGAAAAGTCGAAAAAAGTCGAAAAGTCGAAAAAAGTCGAAAAGTCGAAAAAGTCGACTTTTTAAAAAGTCGAAAGGTCGAAAAGTCGACTTTTTAAATTTTGAAAAAAGTCGAAAAATCGACTTTTTAGAAATTGAAAAAAGTCGAAAAGTCGACTTTTTGTTGCGACTATATAACCCTAGTACAAAATCGGGCCAAAGAGAAAAATGTGTCTCTTTCCATAACTGCACACATAAATATGAAAATGAGTTTCCATCACTAAAATGATTATATCAATTACTATTTAAATTGATTTTGCACCTATCACGAAAGTGATAGTATTAATTACTAAAATTTGTAAAAGTTAAGTGTATTTTTTTTCAATTCACGGAAATTTTAGAAATCAATTAAAAAATCTAATCATATCAATTAAAAAAAATGATTAAAAACAAAATTGAACTTATTAAAATTTTTTCTCTAAAATTTTTTGTGTGTGGCATCAGATTAAGTTTACGGAAAATACGAATATAAAAAAAAACATGCCACACTTTAGAACTCAAAAACTGAAATGAATGACCAACAGTTCTAAAAGTTTCAGTATAAAAAATTAAATTTTTTAAAGCCCGTCCCCCATTTTGAGGGCGTGGTCTTAAAAAAAATATCAGATATAAAGGCTCCGACACAATGTCGGAGTACTCTGCACTACAGAGTACCATCTCTAAAAATGGAGACGACATCAAACAAAAAATGTGGAAGTTTGAAGGAGTAAGGAACAAAATCCACTCTCTGGCATAGAGTACTCCGTCATTGTGAATTCAACTTTAAAAATTTTGTGTTACTTTTTGAAAACATGGTGTTTGATTTTTTTTGATTTTTGCACATATATGTATATTCCAGTGTCATTATGTAGAAACTTTCTGAGAGCAACAGGTAACTGAAGAAACAAAAATGGGAAAGCAAATATAAATTCTCAGTTGAGTCTAAATTGCTTGTTTTTTAAGAAGTCATATTTATAGCTTTAGGTTTGGGAATAATAAAGATTATGTTATCGTAGCGATAAGATTTAGTAACAAAAAACTAACAAAACTATAGCAGGGAGGGCTAAAAGTAAAGATTAAATAAAACAAAACTATAGTACAAAAAAAAAAATACTTGAACTTTGGTTTTAATACTGGAAGAATAGGGAAAAAATTTAATTCCAAAAAATGATTGATGATTTAAAGGGAGGGATTATGCTATAATTCCTCTCCCTGACTAACAGTTAAAGGTGTTGATAGTGTTAAACTATTGTAAAAATAACTACATTAACAATTTCATTTAGCGAATTTGTTATGGCCAAGTTACTTAGCAATATTTTGTTAATAACAATTAAAAAAAAAATTGTTCAATTACAACAATAGTCACAATATGTTTGAGTGTTTTTTTTTTATGCCAATTACTTTTTCCATTTTTTTTCCATTGCCAATTTTATGTCTATAGGCACTTTTACATTTGTTTCTTTTTTTTTTCATTTCATTGCAAACTCCAAACTCCACCCGATTTGGAAATTTACAAGAGTTCCATTTATTTTATTACTCTAGAATTAATTAAATACTATTATTTATTAAATACTCACAGTTAAGGTATTTTTGTAATCATTTAATTGATTTGTTGCACTATCACGGGGCATTTTGATTGTTTTTTTTTTATTTTCTCTGTTTAAATAGAAGAAAAAAAAGAATATTGAAAAATTGTATAAAATATTTTGTTCACTTTTGATAAAAATATGTATTTTTCTTGTTTATTTTGTTTTTTTTTTATTTTAATGTTATTGGACTACGAACCCGATCACACAGAAGAAGTACAGAAATTAAAATCGTTGTTTTGTGTTTTGCCAGCGAGCAAAGAATAAAATAACGTTGTTTTCCAAAACTACATCAGCTTTTATAGTGTTAGTGGTCAGTGATGGTAATTGAGAAAAGGTCCAAAATGTATCAAATATGGCCAAACTTGATGTTTTTTATTGTTTTTCTTTTTTTCTTGACAAATACGCACACGTTTTGCCATACAAATTAAATATTTCTGATAAAGTTCCATGCATTTACTTTGGATGCGTCAAAACCGAAAAATCTTTAAAATTTTGAAGTAGCACAAATTTTTAAGTTTGTGCTTTAGCAGAAAATAGTGCCAATTTTCGTACTATTGTACCATATCTCACAGCCCTGTTAGAGGTTGCCAGACTAAAAGATTACTCCCAATTACACAGGGAACCGGAAAAACACGTCAACAAGGGAGCGATTAGTTTTAATTCATCGTCAAGCGGCTGACGGTTTTTTACATATAAAAACACGTTTATATTTCGAAATGTAGGAAGTGTACCAGTAGTCGGCACTTTAACGTTTTTTTTGTTTTCAAACTAGGGTCCTTACGTATGTGAGCAAGCTATTGAAATGGCACCTAGATATTCCACTTCAAAAAAATGTTTTGTTTTAAGTATAATTAACAGTTTTAAACAAATTATTTATTAAATTTGACTTATTTATATATTTTGTAAAATACACCATATTTGCCAGTGGTCGGCATGCATTTCCCAATATTCGGCATGTGGTGATCCAATAGTCGGCATGACTTTTGCTGTTATGTTTGCACCTACAGGACTACTTAATTTTCAGATGTAGTAGTCATAAGAAGTAGTCCGAATTGAATCTTTTCAGTTTGAAATTCAAAAATTTTATTTCAAGTTCGAAAATTCTATTTGAAATTAAAATATTTAATTTGAAGTTCAAAAACTACATTTGAAATTCCAATTATAATTTTAAAATTTCATTTAAAATTCGAAAAAGATCAATTATAATTCGAAAAACATCAATTGAAATTGGAAAAATGTCAATTAAAAATTAATGATTTCAATTAAAATATGAGAAATATCAAACGAAATTTAAAGAATCTATTTTAAATTCGAGAAAGATTAAATGAAATTCTAAGTCCAGTTGAAACTCTGGACTCCAATTGGTCCTCGAAAAATATCGATTCAAATTTGAAGATTCCAGGTGGAATTCGAAGACTCCAATGGAAATTCGAAAAAAAGGCATTGAAATTTGTAAAACAACAATTGAAATTTGAAAAAAAAAAATTAAATTTGAAAGGATCAATTAAAATTTGTTAAATCTTAATTGAAATTCAAAAAATATCAATTTGAATTTGTAAAATATTAATTGAAATTCGAACAATATCAAATTAAATTCAAAACAGATTAAATTAAATTCAAAACAGAACACTTGAAATTCGTAAAAAAGCTATTACAATTTTCACTGATTTTTTCGGAATTTAAATTGATAATTTACTAATTTTTATTGATATTTTTTTAATTTTAATTCTTTATTTTCGAATTTAAATTAATCTTTTTCGGATTCGTATTGATATTTTTGGAATTTTAATTCCAATTTCAATGAAATTTTTAAATTTTAATTGATAATTTTTTAATTTTAGTTGATCTTTTCAAATTCCAAATGAAGGGGCATGTCACAGACTCAATTCCGTTCGGATTTAAAAAAAGTGGTTTACTCGTAAAACGCAAAGCGAATAATTTTTTTCGGAATGAAACCACTTTTATGTAATTCAATTCCACTTTGATTTTTGAAAGTGATTTCATTCCGAAAAAAATAATATTCGTTTTGCGTTTTACGAGTAAACCACTTTTTCCAAATCCGAACGGAATTGAGTCTGTGACATGCCCCGAAATCTTCGAATTTCAATTGATCTTTTACGAATTACATCTGAAAATGGTTGAAAGGTTTAAATAAAGTAAGGAAGAAAAACTGATGCCGACTATAGGAAACATAGAAAAATTTGAATTTACCAGTAGTCGGCACACCTATGCCGACTATTGGCAATTGTAAAAAATTGTTGTTCCTAATGGCGGCATCTTTTAAAAAAAGATAAAAAAATGTTTTTTTGTAACTTTTAACATTTATAACAATATTTTAATTAATATCTTCCCCCAGATACCATAAGAGTTCAAATAAAACATAAATTAATATAATTACACAGCTTTTAAAATTAGCCTATTCACTAAAAAATTTCTTAAAAAGAAGCAATTTCTCAGATTCTAAAAAACTGTTTTCAAAAAAAGGATAAAACGAGGACAAAATAACCATCTTAATCCAATTTAATCATTGGAAACAGAGAGATTTATATATTTTTAATGTAAATTTAATCTTTTTTAAATATTTTACTTTTATAATTCTTATTTATTTACGTTTAAATTCAAAAAGTGCCGACTACTGGTACATGCCGAACTTAGGCACGGTCACCCTATAATTGATTTTATAATTATTTTAATTTTATTTCCAATTTTAAATCTGAGAATTTTTCTATCGAACAACTGTCTCAGAATTTGAAAAATTTTGTGTCGCAAAATCTAAGAATTTTTCTATAGAAGAATGACTTAGAATCTGAGACATTTTTCTATAGAAAAATTACTTAGAATTTTCAAATTTTCTATAGAAAAAAAGAATCAGAATCTGAGGATTTTTATATAGCAAATTACTAAGAATCTGAAAAATTTTCTTTAAAAAAAAGTGTCTCAGAGCGTATGAAGTGTATCAGAACCTAAGTATTTCTACTGAAAAAAACTCAGAATCTGGTAGTTTTTATCAGAACCTGAGACATTTTCTATGGAAAAAATATTTCAGAAATATTTTCTATAAAAAAATGTCTCAATAGAAAAAATGTCTCAGAATCTAAGAATTCTTCTATAGAAAAAATATCTCAGAATCTGAAAATTTTTCTATAGAAAAATGTCTCAGTATCTAAAAATTTTTCTACAGAAAAAAAATCATTGAAAATTTTCTTTAGAAAAAAAAAAATAATGACAATAGTGTGTCCAACTCTATTGACTCATTGGAGCATCGTCGGAATGTGGGTTGTGTGACTCTGTTCTATCGATATTACCATGGAAAGTGTTCTGCTGAGATAAGTGAACTTATCCCTAGAGCCCGAGTTTTTGTTCGTAATACTCGGTTGTCTTGTAGATCACATCCGTTTGTTGTCGATTGTCCAGTGGATCGCGCATCGCATTACAGAGAAGGTTCGTTCATCAGTCGAAATAGCCGTATGTGGAATAATCTTCCCGCAGAGGTCTTCCCAGTTTCTTTCAATGTAGATAAATTCAAGTCAAATATCCACAAGCACTACTCCCTCTTTCCTCCTCCTCATAACCTATATTCCTGATATCAACAAAATGCACTGCATTAATAGGGGCATCCCCTCAGTGTTGGTTCAACGTAAAAAAAGAAAAAAAAAAATTTTATGGAAAAAATGTCACAGAATCTGAGAATTTTTGTATACAAAAAATAATCAGAATCTAAAAATTTTTCTATAGAAAAAATGTCTCAGAATCTGAGCACAATTTTATAGAAGAAATTTCTCAAAATATGTGAATTTTTCTATAGAAAAAATTTCTATAAAAAAATGTCTCAGAATAGAAATTTTTTTTATGGAAAAAATGTCTCAGAATTTTCTTTAAAAAAAAATGTCTCAGAATCTTAGTATTTTTTTATGGGAAAAATGTGTCAGAATCTGAAAATTTTTCTATAGAAAAAATGTATCAGAATCTGAAAATTTTTTTATAGAAAAAATGTGTCAGAATCTGAGAATTTTTCTATAGAAAAAATGTATCAGAATCTGAGAATTTATCCATGGAGAAAATGTATCAGAATCTGAGAATTTTTCTTTAGAAATTTTTTTTTTACATTAATGTATCAGAATCTGAGAGTTTAATACAGAAAAAATATCTCAGAATCTGAGACTTTTTCTAAAGAAAAAATGTCTCAGAATCTGAGAATTTTTCTATAGAAAAAATGTTTCAGAATCTGAGAATTTTTTTTATAGGAAAAATGTCTCAGCATTTAATAAATTTTCAATAGAAAAAATGTCTCAGAATCTGAAAATTTTTATACAAAAAAAAGTATTAGAATTTGGGAATTAGGAATTTATAGGAAAAATGTCTCAAAATCTGAGAATTTTTGTAGAGAAAAAATGCCTCAGAATCTAAAAATTTTTAATAGAAAAAAATATCTCAGAATCTGAGAACTTTTTTTTTGTAAAAAATGTCTCAGAATCTGGAAATTTTTTTATTGCAAAAAAATATCAGAATCCGAGAGTTTTTCTATAAAAAAGTGTCTCAAAATTTTTATATAAAAAACAACTCAAAATCTGAAAAATGTTTAAGAGAAAAAAGTATCTCATAATCTTAGAATTTTTCTATAGAAAAATATGTCTCAGAATCTGAGAATGTTTCTACAGAAAAAATGTCTATGATTCTAAGAATTTTTCTATAGAAAAAATGTCTATAAATCTGAGAATTTTTTTTTCATGGAAAAAATGTCTCAGAACCTGTGAATTTTTGTAAAAAAACAATATCTCAGAATCTTGGAATATTTTTGAGAATTTTTCTATACAAAAAAGTCTTAGAAACTGAGAATTTTTTTAAAGAAGCATTTTTTTTAATATTAAAAATTATAGAAATTTTTTTTATTATTAAAATTGTAATAAAATTTTACAACTCCACACGCAAAAAAAAAATCTGTGTAAGATTGAGCAATCCTACTTGGTAAAACTTTTTTCATACCAAAAAAATTTTTTTACCAAATTTTTGCTAAAATTATGCTTGTCGATGTTAAAGTAACATAATTCATTTTTTATGCAAAATAACCAAGTAGCTTGCACAATAACGCAAATTACTTGCACAAAAATTTATCGAAAGAAAACAACAAAAAAAATAACAAATACACCCCTCCATTTTCATTTTGTATTTTTGTGTGCGTGCTTCGTTTTTTTTTGTGTTATAAAAACGTAAAAAGGAAATTGATAAATAAAATTAAAATAAATTAATAAATAAAAATAAATAAATAATTAGTTTTTTA
Source organism: Pegoplata infirma (assembly GCA_963921195.1). NCBI lineage: Eukaryota > Metazoa > Arthropoda > Insecta > Diptera > Anthomyiidae > Pegoplata > Pegoplata infirma. The sequence goes on along the minus strand of CAWUER010000768.1, from coordinate 13,725 downwards.
AAAGATAAATAAATGTAAAATAAAAAAATGCTAAAGTTAATTTTGCTGTCATAACTTAAAACACCATTCATTTAGCAAAACCAATGGAGTCCCAGACGTTTGTTTCAATGAATTACAAATGGAATGATAAAGTGAGTATACCCCTATTCCGAAGACACCAATAAGGTTTAATAGATTTTTTTGTTAAAAATTAGTGTTTGGTAATAATTTTCTATTTTTACAGGGTACTGCTAAATAAATATTTGAAGCTATGGCGATTCCTTCACTTCAATAAAGAGCATGGGCACCAGTCCTCCCTTTAGTTATAAAATTAAAACCTAAAAACTCATTTATATAGCAAAGCCAATGGAGTCCAGACCTGTTTTGATGAGTTACAAATGGAATCACAAAGTAAGTGTTCCTCCTAATCAAAAGACCATAGAGAAACATAGAGGCGAAGGCGTCAAAAATTGAGTTGTCAAAGTACAACATGTTTAAATGTATTTGTTGACAAAGTACGACTTGTAAACATGTATTGTGTAGTGAATTCACATCGACAACGTAGGTGTGAGAAATTAGAAAAAGATAGCAATATTGTTTTTTCTTTCACCTTCGCCTCTATGTTTCTCTATGCAAAAGACCAATGGGGTTTACTAGTTTTTTAAATTAAAAATTTATGTTTTGTAATAATTTTCTATTTTTACAGGATGCTATTAAATAAATTCGTGACGCTATAGCGGATCCTTCACTTCAAGAAAAAGCGTAGGCAGCAGTCACTGGAGAAAATTGGACATAAAGGATCAGTTGGTCGGTGGTAAATAAAATCCTACACAACATTTGTTATATTAATATGGATTTATTATGTGAAATATTTAAATTCAACAAATATACAAATTTTTACAAAAAATTTATAGAAAATTTATTTTAGCATAAATGGGGTAATTTTTTGCATTATTTTTAGTCACCTTTTCTAATAATTTTGGTATATTTCACCACATTTCTTTGGTATATTTTACCAAGTTTTTGCTTAAATAGCATTAGCATTTTCTTCAAAATTTTTTACATAAGTGTTTTGGCTAAATTACGAAAACTACTTCGTCGGTTGTAGTTTTAGCATATTTTTGGTAAAATTATGCCAGATTTTTGCTCACTCCGACACAGATTTTTTTTTGCGTGCATGATAAAATTAAAAGATGTATGTCTTGTTGTAAGGAGAAACCAATAAAATTAAAATTAAAAAAAAACGTCTCAGAATCTGGGAATTTTTCTATAGAAAAAGTGTCTCAGAATCTGATAATTTTTCTAAGGAAAAAATGTCTTACCCCTTAATTTTGTAAAACGCAACGAACCGCGTTGTCAAAATTTCTGTGTAATTTGGTTTTGTTATAACAACAAATTGTTTAAAATTTTGACAACGCGGCGCGTTGCGTTTTACAAAATTAGGTCACAGACTATATACAGACTCGACAGTAGAGTTTAATAAGAAAAAATGGGGAAAAACTACACCGAACCAAATACGGCAGTAATATTTACGAAAAAGCATGTTGATTTGACGAAAGAACTGTGACTAACGGGGTTTGTGATAGCAGAGAGGCACGCTTGCATTATCTTGAGGCTTTAGCTCGCCGGATGGGTGGGATTCTTTTCTGCTACGTTAGCACAATTTAAACTCGTGCCTGTTGAAAACTAATGCATTTTTATATATTAATATTGTTCTTAACGTAGAACGTATAAGATTAAGCACAATCAAACCGGAAATTACAAAAAAAACAAAATAACGGACGGACATTCTATTCTGCTAATTTCCGCTTCCTTAGAGAAGCATCAGGATTTTTCTTTAGGAGAAATTTTCGATGTTGGTGTTCTCATAGACTGCCCACCCATTTTTACATGACCCTATTCGGTCATCCATGATACTCTAGCGTCTATAAATAATGATTTAGAGTATCCCTAACTAATTGTACCTGATCAAACGAAACTTACATACTCAACCTTTTATTCACGTACTTAGCCCAACATAAACATTTTGACACAATTCATTTTAATTTTTCACAATTCATTATAATTTTTATTTTTAAAGTACGTAAAGAAATAGTTATGACATGTATATAAGGTTAGATTATCATTAAATTAAATTTTTAAATAATTACAAAAATTGAATTTTTTTATTGATTTATTTTCTAATTATGTGGCGCCGTATTATAAATATTATGGGGGTTCACGTAAGCCAATCAAATAAATATTTAGGTGATTTAAAAAACAAATAAGAAACTGGAAACCTAAATTATTTTTATTTAACTCAAAATCTGAAGTTTAATTTGGAATCATTTTTGTTTTCTTTTAAATAAATTAATAGTAATTTTTAGAAATATTTATTTATGACTCGCTTACGTGGAGGTTCTTAAAATTATAAATTTAGCTTAAAAAGAAATAAATTTTATAACAATAATTTTTCTCGTTTTCGTTTTATAGAAAATATATTTTTCTTTCGAATTTTGATTTTTGTCTTTGTTAATAAGAAGTTATAGACATACGAGAGAAATACGTGTGTATAATGGACAAAATTTTAATAATTTGGAGGTTAGAAATTTTTTTGAATAATTTAGTTTTCGTTAAATAACATACATATTAAACAAACATAACACACAAGGTTAATATTAGTAATTTTGAATTTCCTCTCTCTTTTTTTTTTTTTAGGTTACGTTCACGTGTTCACTAATTACCCTTTTTTAGGTTAGATTCATGAATTTTGGATTTTGTCTAATTTTAAGTGTCTTATTTTTAGAATTTTTTTGGGCTCGTCGGTTTTCTCTGTTACCCGCTGTATAATTCAGTTTTTACTATTATACAGTACTCTGGTACTGTATCATATAAAATTTGTGTACTCACAGTTTGATTAAAGTTTTTATGTTTTTCTAACCAGAATTTCCTCGGGATCTTTTGGGGATATTTTCTTTCCCGGCTATTTCCTCTACTATCCACTGGAGGGCGTTGATTTGTTGACACTTTACAGTCAGCCGGTTAAAGGAAAGTATAAATTGTTGTTCCCACCAAAATCCTATAGAATGTTTGCAATTTCTAATTAGAATTAAACTAATTACAATATTGGGGTTGGATTACATAATTTTTCTTTCATAAAATAAAGGAATTAAGCCAACATTTTATGTATGGTAGAAATATCATGTAAAACAACAATAATGTAAAATAGTATAAATACGCAATGCTTACCCGAGGTATTACTTGGTTTAATTTTCTATTAAGATTTATTAATTTTAAAAGATAAATCCGCAATTAATTGTAATTTTATTTGGAATTTCACTCCTTGGAATCGTTTTACTCTGTTTAACAGCAACTATTAAATGATTTTAATTTTCATTTTTTTTATACATATACATAATTTGATTTAATTATTTTACAATCAAATTCTCACCTTTTTATGAGTAATATTTTAATTAAAATAAATTAATTTCAATTTTAACGATATTAGTCCTTTTCCGTATAAAGGGAATTTTTATTTAATGGAGTGATTCATAAAGGACACGTTTTACCAAATGAACTTGATAACCCTTTTTCTAATTAGAATTTTCTTGTTGCTCTTTACCGCCTTGAGTGTGAAATCCAAATGGACAATTCTGTGCACGTCATCATGTGACAAGCGGGATGTTTCCTGCACATAATACAACTCTGCGCAGTTTGAAAGCGATTGTATTTTTTTATTTTGACAGTTTGTACTGTATAATGGAAATCGATTGTCAAACGTGAATAATAAGAAGAAGCTAAGAAAAAAATAATTTTCAGCTACAATTGTTTTACAAGCAGAAAATTTAAATTACATGTTAGTTTAAACAATAATTTGTGAATTTTTTGATAGTCGGGGCCGTCACAAAGCCAGCTTTTGGTTATGCAACCAGTGAAATATCAAAAGTTGGGGAAAACAAAATCCGGACCCGCTATAAAGTGTTGAAAAAAAAATAAACAATAGAAAGAACATAGCAAGATGGCATAAAAAAAAACTTGCCAGTCAACATTATTGGGGTCAATGACCAAAAAAAAACAAAACATCAAATATGCGTGTATCAGCTGTGTGGTAAGTACAATAAACATAAATTGAAATCTATCTTTATAGTAATTGTGGATTTAAATCATTTCAGGACAACCAAAAATTTCTTTCATTGGGTAGCCAATAGCCTGTAGGCATGTATCGTATGATTTCATGGCTGAAAGGAAAAAACACTATCGGGTTTGTTGAAATTATGTGTTTACTTTCCTGTTTTCATTTTGTTTTTCGAAAAAAAACATAATTGGTGGTAAGTATGGTTCACTATCCTATACAATTTTTTTAATCTTTCGATTTTCATCTGTATTTTTCTTTCAGTTTGTCTTCCAGTATTTTAATTGTTTGTTTTTTTGTTTCCCATTGATAAGTAGACAGAATTTTTCAGTGATTCTAAACTCGGTCAAAAAGTTTCTTTATATTCAATTAGTGAGAGGGATGAAAAGTTACTCTAGTGGTTAAAGACATATTACCCTTTTTCTATAGAATTGGGGCTCCAGTGGTTCCGCATCGGTTAAGATGAGTATCCAATTTTTATTTTTTTTTTATTATTAAGTAAAAATTGTTTTAAGTAAAAATTATTGATTATTTTCTAGTTTTCCAGCTTTTAACAGTTTTGCCATGGATATTTGTATTTTTTTTCAATTAACAGTGATGTTTTTCGCCAGCAAATTTCTTCAATAGGCCGAATCTGGTATTGTATTGTTGGAGTATTATGGACTTTATTTACAACAATGAGGCAGCTACAAAAATATGTAAGTGTATCAAGCTTACCTTTAAAGATTTTTGTTTTTAAATTTTTTTTTTTTTTTTTTTTTTTTTATTTTTTTTTTGAATTAATAAAAGTTATTTATTATTCTACCTTTTTTCCATTTTTGTTAAAATTTAAGGTGTTGTGCATGGATGGTGCCTATTAATTGCCCTTTTAAGTTTTCTATTTCATACATGTTTTTGCCAACAGGGTTTCTAATCCTACACTTGAGCCAGGGTTTGCATAACTTCGCGTTTATGCCTTTCGAAAAATTACTTTGGGTGAAATTTTTTCTATACACTTCTTGACCTGCCCTAAATTGTCTTTCTTTGGCCCTTTTATTGTAACTTTTTGCATTTTTTTCGTATGAGTCGTGTAGCTTTTCCTTAATTTTTTTGTGAATTATTTGCATTTTTGATGCTTTTGGCAAAACCAACATTTCGCCGTCACACACGGCTCCTAATTTTTTTAAAATTTTATAAGAATGGGCATGAGTTATCATGTTGTATCCAAAAAGAGCGCAATAAGGGGTTATGCCCGTGGATGAATGGATGGTGGACCTCAAGGCACACTCAATGCTGGACAAATTTTCGTCCCATTTGCTTTGGTCATTTTTTAAAAAGGTTCTGATGCTGCATAAAATGGTTTGGTTAACCCGTTCGCTCGCGTTTGATTGTGGCGAATATATGGCTGTACGCATATGGTGTATTCCATACACATTCATTAGTTCTTTGAAAGATTCACTAGTGAATTGCTTTCCGTTATCGGAGTGTAAGGTCTCCGGTACACCGAACTTATGAAATATTTCCGCAGTGAGGAATTTTATAACAGATTTAGTGGTTGCCTTTGCCATCGCTTTGAGTAAAACAAATTTTGTTCTATGGTCAAGAACTATAAATATATGGGTGTTTCCACTTCTTGTCCTGGGATAGGGCCCTAAAAAATCTACGTAGATTTTTTGAAATGGTCTTTCAGTTCTTACTTCCTGTCCCATGGTCGGTCTTAGAGTCTGTCTTGGATGTTTATTTTCTTTGCATTCTTGACAATTTTGAACAAAATTTTTAACTTCTGTGGCGAGGGTTGGCCAGTAGTAGAATTCTCTGATTTTATATATAGTTTTTGCCATTCCTCCATGACAGGTGTCTTCATTGTGAGCCCACTTTATAATTTTTTCTTGAAAATTTTCTGGTAGCCAGATTTTCCAGGTGTCATCATCTACTTCTCCTTGATTGAACTGGGTCCTTTTGTATATTATCCCATCGACAACTTTTAGATCGGGAAGTTTTTCTTTATTTTGTAATATTGTATCTGTTTAGCCATTGCAGTCATTTCAATTTCAATAAATTATAAAATTAAATTAAAATATTGAAATTTATTTTCCCACCGTATTTTCTTCAAAACTTTAATTTATTTTTAAAATTAACGTAAATTTTTTGAATTGCCAATTAGTTTTTGTTTAATTTTTTAATTGTCTAAGTAATTGTCAAATAATAAGCGCTGGGGAAATTTTGTTAACTGTTTAGTTTTAAGCTCTTTTAGTTTGTAAATAAAATCACTCTTGTTTTTTAAACCGAACAGTGCACAAGCCTTTTTATTTACCGTGCGAATTAAACGTCCCAAATAAACAATTAAAAAATACTAAGTTTGCTATCCCGTCTATTTTATACTGCAAACAATTTCCCGAAAAACCTCGCGGAAAAACATTTTGGCGCCCGAGCAGGGACTAATTTATTAATTAATCTAAAATTATTAAATTAAAAATTCGCTTTTTATTAAGTTTGTGTTCGGTAACAAGTGTCGTGTTTGTAAATCTAATACAAACAAATTAAAAAAAAAAAAAAAAACTTCTAAAACTCATAGGAGTAAAAACAATAAATAAAATATCTTCTAAAACTAATAGAAGCATAAAACAATATATAAAAACATTTCAAAATTAATTTGTTAATCGTGTGTGCAATCGTCTTGTTAAACTTCTAAAACTAATAGAAGATCATTTAATTCGTAATTGTTAATCTAATATAATTACGATTAAATTAAACAAGCCTCCAAATTTACTGGAGAGAAACGGAATAATAAACGTTTTATTCGTGCCGCGATTAAATAAACAAACAAACAAAATTAATTAAATCATCAATTTCATCAAAAAGCCGACGGCAAAAATCATCCCCAGGAGTTTTAACTACCGACGGCAAAAATCCCTAGGAATTTCAACTACCGAAGCTGCTAAAACCAGGGAAGTACAGAATATTAAAAAGAATAAATAATATTCGTGTGAGACTTTGTTTGAAATTCATTAAAATTAATCTAAAATTTTATTTTCCAAAGTTAATTTGCCACACAAATAACTTATTTATTCTTAATGATCATAATTTTCATTAATTTATCGCCCTAAAAGTGAAACAATAAGGGAATACATGCAATTAAAGTGCTTTATTGAAGTATATAAAACTTAATTATTAAGTTACACGGATATATAAAACTTCATTAACATAATTCACTTTATAATTAACACACCACTTAAAATCCTCCCTCGAATTTTATTTATTTCGCCTTTAATTGTGATTTCTCTTCAACTTTTCATCATCGCTTTCCGTACCGTTCTCTCTTCTTTGATATTCCTTTCACATTTTTCTATTAAAATTACAATAATTAAAGTAATTTTTGCTAATTTTATTTTTTTTCTTATAATTACCCTTTTTCATCACTTTCTTTACAATACAAAATTACACGGTAGTTAAATTATTGTATTGTTCGTTTTGTTTAGTTTTCTTTATTTAACTGTGTTGATAATTATTGTAATAATTTACACAACCGTTTTCCAACACTGCTGTTTCGTTAAGTGTACTGATCATACAAGTGGCATCACTGCTGATCATATGTGAAACAGACGGACAAACGTAAACAATAAAACAAAATAGAAGAAAAGTGCAAAAGGAGAAATTAATAAAATATTTTGTGAATTTTGTTAGTTTTAAATTAAAAAGTTTGTGAAATAATAAATAATACTGGATAAATTTGTAAAATATAAATAAAGGGAAAATTTACAATTATTTGTGTTGCTATTTTAAAAGCAATTAAAAGAAGATCGAGCTAAAGAAATTATACGTAATAATTCGGACGGACATTTATAGTGATAGTGCGAATATAAAAAGTAATTAATATCGAGGTAGTGGTAGGGTATAAGATAAATTTATTTTATTTAATAATTTATTAGAAATTATTACCGTAATTGTATTTATTGAAAATACATACATTTATTTGCAATATATTTATTGTGTTGTTTTCTTTTGTTGCATATTCTTACTGTTGTCAGGGTGTGCAACCCAGCAAACATTTTTGTGAAAATTTGAAATACAAATTAGAAGAATTTTTTGGTGATTTTTTTTTGTGAAAATTTTAAAGTTTTTTGAGAAAATTAAATTCTTTCCCAGCAAACAATTTGGTGAAATTGTAAATTAAGCAATTTTGTTAAGAAATTATTGAAATTTCTTGATTAGTAATTCAAATTGATATTTATAATTATTGCTGGAGATTTGTGGTGTTTGCAATAAATTTTAGTGAAATTATTCAAATTTTGAGTATATCCCAGCAAACAATTTCAGTTCAATTGGGAACTTTTGTGAAAATTAACATTAAATTTATTAAAAATTTTAAATTTTCGTTTGCTTTTGGAGATTTCTCAATTTGAAAGTGTAAAATTATTAATTTTCTGATAAACTAATTCAGAATATTTATTAAAATATATTCGAAATCGTTTAATTTTTCTAATTTTCGTGAATCTTTTCACTTGCTTCGTGAGTAGATTTCGGAAATCTGTTATCTTGACAGGAAATATTAAATTTCCTTGAGATCCTTACGAAATTAAACTTGATTTCATATATTTTCTGTGTTTTTTCTACATCTTTATTAAAATCTCGACTTAAAAATGGCACCTGGCAATAGGCAAAAGGTTTCTTCAAAGAGTCTCGAAGGTTTATACACACAGAAAAACACAGTTTTGACCAACATAACGAGAATGAAAACCTCTATTGAAGAGAAGACTATTTCATTTTCTCAGAACCAATTGAAATGTCGCCTTGAAATTCTGGACTCTTACATAGAGGAGGCAATGTACATTCAGTCCGAAATTGAAATTCTAGATCCCACAAATGGTGATCGGTCGGAAGTTGAAGATTTATGTATTGATACGAAAAGTCTTCTCATGGGATATTTGGCTCCGAGAGACCAAAGCCTAAGTGAAACTACCTTTGGCTTTCAAAGTCATCGTAGCAGACTTCCACATTTGGAGTTGCCGAAATTCAGCGGCAAATACTCCGACTATAAGAATTTCATAGGTTTATTTATGAGTTTGGTACACACTGATACGTCTCTTACAGACATTGAAAAATTTAACCACTTAATTTCATGTCTTTCTGATGAAGCGCTTGGCACAGTCAAAGCGTATCAAGTCACTGAACAGAATTATTCCAAGGCTTTAGATAGTTTGAAGAGAGTTTATGACAATCCGTGCTTGATCTTTTATGACAATATTAATAAGTTGTTTGATCTACCGGAAATATCCAGTCCCTCTTCGTCAGCCTTGAGAAGCATGATCGACACGGTTTCGGCAATTTACGGCTCGCTTTTGTCAATCGGTAATGACAAGGACATTGCTAATGCAGTAATTATACAGTTTGTCATGACAAAAGTTGATCCAGTCACTCGATCGAAATGGGAAGAGCAACTAGACTACCAAAAGTTGCCCCTATGGAGTGATTGCGAGGTGGCCTTGAACAAAAGATATCAACATATTTCAGCTGAAGAAGCTTCTAGTTCAAGACCAAAGCCTAATAATGCCTGCATACCGAAAAATAATAATTTTTCGAAGAGAGCAACATCGTGCTCATGCCAAACCAAATCGCCACAAAAATCAAAATGCTTTTTTTGCGGATCGAGTGAACATTTCGTATCTGCGTGCTCGTCATTCTCTGCAATTCCAGTTCAGGAAAGATTTGACTTTATTAAAAGTGTACCTGCCTGCATAAACTGTTTGCGAAAGGGACACACAGTCTCTAAATGCACTTCATCGAAGTGTCGAATTTGTAGTTGCTCGCACAACACATTATTGCATCAATACGATGCACCTAATTCTCAAACTGCTAATATTTCTAGTTCTAATTCAGATGCGTCCGTTAATCTTCTGTCTTCAAACGAAGATAGTGTAATTTTAGCCACAGCATTGGTTAAAATCAAGGACAAATCTGGGCAGTATATAACGGCAAGGGCCTTATTAGATTCCGGTTCACAAATTAATTGTGTAACTGAGGAACTAGCGCAGCGACTACAATTAAATGCAGATGAAAGAAATCTCAATATTTTAAGCATTGGAAAAAGTAATTCCTCTGCCAATTCTATGGTAAAAGCCACGGTGAAATCTCGAATCGAGTCCCATGAAATATCTTCTGACTTCTGGATTCTTCGGTCGATTTCCAAATATCAACCAGGCCAAATTATCGATACTACTGGCTGGGATATACCTGGTAATATTGAATTAGCCGATCCATATTTTTTCAAACCTCATAAAATAGATATGTTGATTGGCGCTGAGATTTTCTTCAAAATATTACAAGTTGGTCAAGTAAAAAATAAGCCACACATTCCAACACTTCAAAGGACTTCACTTGGTTGGATTGTTTCTGGCAAATACACAAAGCCACGTAGTTCTACTACGAATTCTTGCCATTTAAGTTCACGTGCAAAAAACGAATTGACTCTGGATTCAAATATTCAGACTCTACGGGAGTCAAATGAAAGTCCCAGAGAGGTTGATTTTCTTCGGAAAGAATCACAGCCATGTCAGGAAAATAATCTTGCGACAATTGGACAATTTTCGTCTAGTGAATCGTGTCTACAACATTCGTTTAATGCAAACGAAATTATTTATACTTTTCCTGTAGGTGCCAATGCCTCTTATAAAATAGTAAATCAGCTCTCAATTAAGATCGAGCTCTTTACTAAATTCAGTCGTTTTTTAACGCACGGTTATGATATTTCGGCTGACATTATTGAAATGTACCGTAAACTGAAATATTGTAAACAATTGTCAAGAACTTATGGCAATCGAACGGCTCAAAAATACCTGTTTTATAATAGCGATTTGTTTTCAAATGGGGAAACGAACAATTCGTTCAGAAAAGCTCTGAGATTTTACTCATATGAGCTTGGTGCCTGCACTTATATCCAGGGTAGAGCTTCTGACTTAACTTACCGAATACTAAATTCACAAGTCGCTCCTCTGTCACATGCAGCCCACTTCATAACTAAATTATGGAAATTGTTCCCCCAGAACTTGAATAGTAAATTCAAAGAACGAGTTCGCACAATTTCACTTTGCAGGGTAGGCGGGTGCTTACATAATGAACCGATTTCATGTGTCGAAATATTTCCACATTCAAAACGTAAATATTACGCTTTGCGGTTCCCCGCTTATTGGGATATATCCTCCTGCATGGGGTAGATATTTACAGAAAAATCAATTGTTATTCTATACATCTTTTTCTACCACCCATTAAAAAATATTGCATTTTCTTTTGTTTCACTTCAAAGGCTATCCGTTCAAGTGTTTCAGACTTATCCAAAAAGGTTTTCGTTTTGCCTTTTCAAGGTTTCCGTACCGGGATAGGATGTATACCGACTTGTGGATTAGTCAAACAGAAACTGAAGTTGCCAATGTCAAACCGTAGTAGAAGGAAGGATGAAACTGAAACGCCATCTCTCGAAGTGAATACTGGTCTAACGTTCAATGGCTACACCACACATTTATTGAAGACCGTTGGCCATTCAATGGGGCCGGCATGTTTAGCCATTGCAGTCATTTCAATTTCAATAAATTATAAAATTAAATTAAAATATTGAAATTTATTTTCCCACCGTATTTTCTTCAAAACTTTAATTTATTTTTAAAATTAACGTAAATTTTTTGAATTGCCAATTAGTTTTTGTTTAATTTTTTAATTGTCTAAGTAATTGTCAAATAATAAGCGCTGGGGAAATTTTGTTAACTGTTTAGTTTTAAGCTCTTTTAGTTTGTAAATAAAATCACTCTTGTTTTTTAAACCGAACAGTGCACAAGCCTTTTTATTTACCGTGCGAATTAAACGTCCCAAATAAACAATTAAAAAATACTAAGTTTGCTATCCCGTCTATTTTATACTGCAAACAATTTCCCGAAAAACCTCGCGGAAAAACAGTATCTTTTAATTCTAAGTATTTTTCGCTGTTAAATTCTTCAGACTCAAAATCTATTATAGGATTTGCTTCTATTGACAGCTCTTCCATATCTAAACGTGAAAGCATGTCTGGGACTACATTTTTAGTTCCTTTGCGATGCTCTATGTTGAACTTATATCCTTGCAGTTTGAGGCTCCATCGTGCTAGTCTTCCATTTAAATCTTGCTGTTTCATTAGCCATTTTAAACTGGAGTGGTCTGTGATGACTGTAAAGTCCATCAGTTCAATATATTGGCGGAATTTCTCTATAGCCAGAACAACAGCGAGACACTCTTTCTCTGTAGTTGAATAATTTTTTTGGGCGGGATTCAACTTTTTTGAGAAATATTCAATTGGATGTTCTCCGTCATCACTGTCTTTTTGAAACAGTACAGCACCGACTCCGACGTTTGATGCGTCACACTGGACGAAAAATGGCTTTTCAAAGTCTGGGCTACAGAGTACTGGGCTAGAAACTAATTTTTCTTTTAGTTTTTCAAATGACAGGGTTGCTTCAGGAGTAAAACTGAATTTTTTGCTTTTCTTTAAAGTGTCAGTTATTGGAGATGTTAAAGTAGAGAAATCTGGGATAAATCGTCTATACCATCCCACAGTTCCTAAAAATTTACGGACGTCCTTCGGATTCTTTGGGGTCGTTATTTTCATAATGGCTTCGATTTTACTAGGGTCTGTTTTTAACTTTCCTTCTCCTACAATATAGCCTAGATATTTTAACTCTTTATAGCAGAATTTTGACTTTTCCATATTGATTGTCAGACCTGCGGCTGTTAAATGTTTTCCTACTATTTTAAGCATATCTACATGGGATTCAAAATTTTGCGAAACGATGAGTAAATCATCTAGATACACAAATACTCTATCTTTTAGCTCAGATGGAATGACCCGATCCATCAGCCTACATAGACGCTGTGCCGCGTTGCACAGTCCGAAAGGCATTACCTTGAATTGGTAATGAGGTCTCCCTTGGACTGTAAAAGCAGTTTTTGGCCTACTCGATTCCTCTAAGGGAATTTGCCAAAATGCATCTTTGAGGTCTATTGAAGATATAAAATGTGTATCGCCTAATCTGCTTAAAAGGCCATCTATGTTGGGTAGGGGATAGGCGTCTTTTCGAGTAACCTTATTAAGTTCCCTAGCATCTAAACATAATCTATTTTTGTTTGGTTTTATAACGAGGGTCGTTCTATTGTTCCAGTCCGCTCTTGGTGCAATTTCTATTACATCTAAAGATAACATTCTATCAATTTCTGCAAATGTCAGCTTTTGTATAGCCGGCGATACTGGGTAAAAGCGCATCTTTTTTGGTTCTGCATCACCGGTGTCGATGACATGGGTTTCTAGGGTTGTTTTCCCAAGTCCATATTTACTAAAGCATCTGAATTCAAGTTTGGCATTTTCGAGAGTAATCTGTTGGTAATAGCTGAGGTCATGCATCTTAGGTTTTTGGTTTTCTTCATTGGATAATTCATTAATGGTGTTGTTTTTGTTGTTGAAAGAAATAGTGATTCCGAAAATGTTCCAAAAATCGATTCCTAAAATAAGTTCCTGTGATAGCGAGGGAACCATATAAAATGTCATTATTTCTGATTTTTCGTTGCATTTTACTTCAAGTTTTACTTTTCCAACTATGCTTTGACCTCGGCCATCGGCTGTTTTTATAGTCGAATGAAAA
>CAWUER010000767.1:0-43907 GCA_963921195.1 Pegoplata infirma | reverse complement strand
AAATTGAAAAAAGTGGGCGTAAAAGTGGGCGTGGTCAATTTTCCTTTCAGTAAAAACTTAAATTGGATTTTTACGAACATTTAAATAAAAAAATACCCACATCAGTGCAGCCATTTTCCGATTTTAGATAAATCAAGAAAAGTGGGCGTAAAAGTGGGCGGGGTCAATTTTTCTTTACGTAAAAACCTAAGTTGGACTATGACAAACATTTCAAAAAAAAAATTGTCCAAATCGGTCCAGCCGTTCTCAACTGATGCCGTTACCAACGAACGACAATTGATTTTTATTTATATAGATTCAGGATGTGGGTGCCAAAGGATTTTTTTGATTTTTATGAGACTTCGGTGACGCATTTGGAGTACGATTTTTTATTTACAAAAACCAAAAAATTTACAAACTTTACAAAAAAAACATGGTTTTTAAGAAAAACCGTTTCAATACCGGTACGTACCGATACCGAAGGAAAAGGTTTTTGGATACCGGTATCTGATACCAAAACTGAGTTTCGGTATTGGTATTGGTACCGGTATTCAATTTAAAGGGTTTTGAAACGGATAACGGTATTGAAAAGGTATCGATTGCCAACATTGCTTTTTATACAAGTGTTGTGCCATAAAAAACCGTAGTTTAACCAAACAATTTGTAAATTTACAGTTTTATTTGTTTGATTTTCTACTTTATTTTGTAAATTTACAAAAAATTTTTGTAAGTTGTGTTATAAATTTGATTTTTTTTGCAAATTTACAATTTGGAAAAAAAAAGTTTTACAGTGTTTTTTTTTTTTGCAGTAAAAACAGCAGTTTAACCAAATAATTTGTTATTCTACAATTTATTTCTTTCATTTTCTATTGTTTCTTTGTAAAATAACAAAATTTTTGTGTAAGTTTACAATTTTTTTTTTGTAAAATTACAATTTTTTTTTGTTAATTTACCAAATTTTTTTGTAAATTAAAAAAAAAAAGATTTACCTCGAAGTTAATATTTTACAAAAAACTGTATTTTAAATTTATATTTTCTACCCGTAGTTTTTTGCTAAACCAATTTACAAATTATCCCCGTAACATTACGAGGATTTTTGCTAGTACATATTTTACAAAACCTGCCCCGTAAAATTACGGGGAATTTATGTCGTTTTACAAACTTTTTGTTTTCAGTGTAAGACTTATCTAAAATTATATCATTTTTGGATTCATATTTATAAATATGGCTACTGCTGCTAATAAAAATAAAAGCATATTTGCAAAACAACCGCATAAATCACGATAAATTTAAATATACACAACTGCAAACTTAAGCCCAACTGTATTCTGTGCCTGCTACTGAAAACAAATATAAGGGTACAAAATTAACGAATTTTAGTTTAGAAACTGCTGCCACGAGGAAAATTGCAGTCTGCCCACTACACTCTCCAAGAGCGACACTTTTCTTAAACGACCCAAACTAGGTTTATCTGTTTTCCGATACGAACTGGGATAAACTAAATAAATTTAGTAAAAGAAGCGACAATTTCAGAAATTTATCCGCATTTAATATTTTTATTATTTTTATAATAATTTCTAAAATAATGTTATCTCAAGCGTTAAGCTAAATGACACCCTAATTATAAACTACATACTACAACAAACAAACCACCTCTTACTTAAATAAACTTAAAAATAGAAAACACGTATCTAAACATAAAATTATGCAAATTGAAAATCATAGAACTCTAATTGTTTGAATTGAAATTTTTCATTCATATACTTTATTTGGCTGAATATATTGGTTGGTTCATTAGAAACCTAACTGATAAAGCCAGTACATAGAAGTGTTGGTTTTTTGAGGGGGAGGAAATTTCAACTTAATTCCTATTTTTTTCAAAAACAGTCATTTTTACAAATTTCAAATAGCGATATCTCGACCGATTTTAAAAATTTTTTTATATACGTATTTATTTTTTTATATATGTATTGCAAGACATATTATTATTATTTTTTTTTTCTTGCCATTTTGCTAAGCAGCACGTCAATTTTCACCCGATCGAGCTCATATTTTTGTCAGTGGTTTATTTACCCTAACCACAAACAAACTGGCCTTTTGGAAATCGAAAAAAAGGAAAATTTCCACATTCATTATTAAGGTATTTTTGCTATGATTGCAAAAATAAAAAACCACGATTAAAAAAACCCAATTTTTCAAACTTCAGATAAAGATATGCTCAAACATTTACAAAAAAAAAAAAAAAACAGGTAAATGCGTTTAAAATTTGTTGGCCAATGATATTTTTTATTTATATTAGCGAATTAGAACATAGAAAATTCCCCCTCTCCCAACTCAAAAGCTGTACCTGCCACTGTAGTAAACTATACAATAATTTCTCATATTTTAAAATTATTTGAATGATGATTCTCACTGATGAATATCGAATAAATAAGTACTTTAATTATAAACAAATTGGTAAGTGTTTATTTTATTTTGGAAAATTATACATGCCCAGCAAAAATTGAATTTACCAAGCAGCTATTTTTAAAATAAATAATCCATAATGAGTTAAATATTGTAAGGTCAGTGGAGAAAAAAAATCTGTTACTGTGAGGATTTGCACATAAGTAATAATCACGTTTTAGGAATCTATTTAAAATAACTTTCTCTGGAACGGAAGATCAGCAGCTAATTTGTAACTTAATCACCTAGAAATTAGTCAACATTTTTGCTGGGAGCAAACATATTTGCAAATTATTTTATTGTTTTGCTTTTAGGCTTGGTGCCACATTTTATTATTGTTGGTTTTATTATATGAACGGTATGGTTAACTGCTAGTGGCTTTGGCAATTTGGAAGGTACACTCTAATTATATGGAGAGCTGTTTCCAATCTCATAAAATGATGATTTTTAGTTAATTAATATATTAACATTACTTAAGTATACGGCACAGACCATATAGACATGCAACACGAGTGCTTATTTTGGTACTTTCAATATGGACGCATACAAAATACTACTAAATTTACTTCTCTGCCTAGAATACGTGTGGCTGTACGTGTGAGCTTTTACATCTGTATTTTCGTTGTTTGTTTATGTTTTGTATGAAACGTCAAAAGTTACATGCGCGTGCTGCCACTAATACATACACATGTGAGAAACTCTTTCGTTTCACCCCTATGGTATACGGTGCGTATTATTATTATTATTCTTTTTAACACCAAAAACCACTTAATTTTAAATTTTAATAGCATTTTGATTAAAACACAATTTCAGTGCTTCTTAAACTTAATAAGCTTGCGGAATAACAATTAAAATTGTTTGATATCTTCCCACTATTTAATACTACAAACTCCCTTAATGTTTACACAAAAATGCCATTTTATTATAATTTAAAGTTTATACTTATACTATTTTGAAACCATTTAAAATTAAAACTTTGCTCACTATTATATTTGTTATTTTGTTTAAAAACAATGATGAAAATGATGATTGTACTAAATGTACAATAGGGCAGATTGAAACCCTGTTGTGTTCCAATTTTGAAAACGACAGATAAGGAAAAATTTTCATAGCATATCGAAATACTGTGGCAGTTTTAAGTTCTTTAGTAAAATTATTTTTATGTATTTCAATTTTTATAGACTCCAACTACAGTATGGGAGTATACCGTCTTTTTCATTTCGTGTGTAACGAAATATCGGTCCCATAAAGTATGTACATTATTTATCATTGATCGATTGTAAGACGTTCTATGATTGTCCGTCTGTCTGTATTCACGATTCAGGAGCTATCCTCCCGATAGCTCAGAATCTAGAAAATTGCGTCAATGAAATGTCAAAAAGCTTTAAAGTCGAAATTAGAACTAATTTCTTAAGAACTTTCTATGGCATCTTTTTTTAAATCTAATAATTTTGGTGTGAAAAGAACATTTTGGAGTCTCAGACATTTTCTGCAGAAAAATATTTCAGATCGAAGGATTTTTCAACGGGAAAAGATTTTAAATTCAGAAAATTGTTTAATGCTAAGAAAAACTCAGAATCTGTTTTATATGGGTGAAATCAAAAAATGTCAACCAAACCATGTAATCGTGTAATATCTCATACATGGTGTAACGTAGCAAACCGACTTCCATATTGCTACATACATCATTTCCGTGCCTATTGTTATTGTATACACTTACTATATGATATTTTATTGAATTCGGGTTAAGTAATAATGTTAACCCTGGTATATAAGTACCACCCTAATATACCACGACACTATATTTACCGCCCTAATATTGGCCCAGGGTAGCAATTACATTATATATACTAAATGTATCGGCACACATGTGAATAATCGCCACCCTATTAATTTCACCCACGGTATATACGTGTCACCCTAATTTTCGTGTGTATGGATTCACAGCATACATCATAGTGAGTAGTAGCACTTGTGTTTTTTTAATTCTCATTCGGTTCATTTTGTATTTTATATGAATAGTGAAGGTTGTGACAACCAAAGGCAGTTCACCAGTGGTGGACAAACCAGTTAGGTACGATCAAGTACTTGTTCAACAGAACAGGAAGTTGAGTGTATCTCCTAAATAAAAGGAACCTGACTGAAACTTTGGTGGACGATCGATATCGATTGTCCTTATAAATAAATACTCCTGCGGCTTCGGCTGACAGCTTTACTACTCCTGCGGCTTCGGCTGACAGCTTTACTACTCCTGCGGCTTCGGCTGACAGCTTTAATACTCCTGCGGCTTCGGCTGACAGCTTTACTACTCCTGCGGCTTCGGCTGACAGCTTTACTACTCCTGCGGCTTCGGCTGACAGCTTTACTACTCCTGCGGCTTCGGCTGACAGCTTTACTACTCCTGCGGCTTCGGCTGACAGCTTTAATACTCCTGCGGCTTCGGCTGACAGCTTTACTACTCCTGCGGCTTCGGCTGACAGCTTTACTACTCCTGCGGCTTCGGCTGACAGCTTTGCTAATTTTTAATAAATTTACAGGAGCTGTAACTCCGCCACAGAGGGGCTGCCAACAGAGAGTTGTAACGATCACCACCGCCTCCTGATCTAGACACAATCGGCCGATACATATACCTGCCACCGTACCAGCCGACATACCGAGTCATACATCCTGATTATCACCACATGAACACCGTAACCATCGTCATATCGTAATAACCCGAGCAAAACCTGTCAAAGTACACACCGGCCGACGCACCGCCGTCATACTGAAGCATCCAGCCTGATTATCACTATCCGAGTACCATAACCCGCATTTCGTAATAAACCGAGTGAGAAAGAGTGAAGACGAAAGAACTGCGTTGCCGATAAATACATCGTGAAAACATATATACATATATGCATTGTGAATATTAAATATTAATTTTTAATAAAGAATATTTATTGTTAAACCCCAAAAAGGGTAAATAACCGTGTTCTTATTACTAAAGGTTTGAGGGTCCTTAAGTAGATCCTGGCACGAGACTGAGCTACCTCAGCCACGACAAAACCCCCGTTATAATGGGTTAAAGTATTCGCATATTTTTTAATGTACAACGTCGTATAGATTGGCGTTCTACATAACTAACAACGATCCCGATATAAGTTAGCTATTTTAAACAAGTTATTTTCATATTTGTAGGTCAAATGTAAACTCCGTCGCCAGTAACAAGTTCAATTTTTAAACTTTAACCGGTTATATCTTAAAACCAATACCCCAAGAGCTTAATACTTGACTTCATTTTTAAAGAGGGAATGTTGACGTTCTTAAAAGATATTTTTGTATAGTCATAACTATCTCTTTTACCAATGCAAACACGGCTTCAATTGTGTAACGATTTTTCGACACTTTTTTTAGACATTATGGAACCTGACAATTTTGTTGTTTTTGACGTATTAAATTTAGTAAAATAATAGGACATTGCCCCATTTATTAAACGCGAGTCTATAAAGTATCATTTTGCATCATTGGTTTCAAGTTTGCTCATTGCATATTAATTTCCCGGTATGAAGAGATAATTCATTAATGAAAAATCGAAAAATGCTGTAGACTCCGTCTCCACGTTTACAACAAAACTACTTAGCGTGTATCTGAAATATCGTCATATTTTGACGTATCTAGTTGGCATCTAATGATTTTTTTTCGGAAACCAATTTCCGACAAATAGTTTTCGAAAAAAAGTTCAAGAAGTGACGAAATGTAAACTCCGTCTCTGTAAACTCCGTCAACTTTTTTTTTTTTTGCAGATAGCATTAAAAAACTTTATGTAGTTGTTTAAACCGACACAAAAATTAAAACATTAGTCATTCAAAAAAGTAAAAAAAACTAATTTTAACAGAAATAATAATAAATTTATTTTACATTTCCTTAGAAAAATCCTATTAAAATCAAAAATAATTGTAAAATCTTTAATAACAAAAACCAGAAAAAAATCCTAATTACAAAAATTGTTAGCAATTACATAAATAAGTGTTTAAAATGACAATAAAATGTTTTCAAAGAAAATTCAAAAAATTTTATGTATTTTTCTAAGGTGAATGTAAACTCCGTCACCAAAAAAATCACAAAATTGTCGATAAAACTTGTTTGAAACAATTTTTAGAAGAGATCTTTTATAGTTATATTAGTAGTGATGTAACATATCGATTTTAATAAAAAAATTTACCAAAAATTTAAATTTTTTGTTTGTACAATTTTGGCTCAAAAACACTGAAATTTTTTGATTTCACCCATATGAGAAAATTTCCCTGAACTTAAAAATTTTTCTAGAGACGATTTTTTTTAAATTTTAGGATTTTTTGCTGGGAAAAAAGTTTCACTGTTTAATGTGGGTGATTTGTATTGCTGGCCTAGGTTTAAAGTTATTTTTAAAAACATTTAATATCTAACATATTATTTTGACTATAGTTTTAGCAGTTACATTTTAAATAAATCTTCTGAATAAAGCTGCATGTGAGCTAAAACTTTTTAATATTCGTTTTTCTTTATTCATGTTCACAATTATTTAGTACAACATTTTCGAAATTTATAAAATTTAGTTAAAACCGCTCCGGTCCAATAACCAAAAACTTAAAACCAAAACAAAACTTAAAATAATAGTACGTTAGCCATGTTTTTTGGCTTTAATTTGATAGCCATGCAGAAGACAAAACTCATAGGGTGGCAAATATATTATCATACAAAATCCTGAACTTTTTGCAGAAATAAACAGAAATAAAAAAAAAACAAGTGAGAGTGTTATATTCGGATATGCCCTCCAACATGTAAAAAAAAAATAAAAATCATGTTAGAAAATTATAGTCGGTCAAGACCGACCATATAATACCCTACACCAGTGTTTCCCGGAAAATGGGCCCCAAGTGTTAACATGGACCGATTGTATCTTTCCTTTGTAACATCTTTAAAAAGTGTTGCCAATAAACCGCTTTAACTGAATATCGGGCGAAATTTTTATATGGGGCCTAAGTACAAAAATGGTCCGATTATAATCATTAGGTTATAAAAACACACGTTAAACACACACAAACAAAATTTTAATAAACGGACGGACATCGCTAGAATTACTAAGAATCGATCACTGATCAATAATATGAGAAAATCCATGGGAAATTTTACCGACGGATATCCGATTTTTTATACCCTCCAACTACAGTATGGGGGTATACTCACTTTGTCATTCCGTTTGTAACGCATCGAAATATTGGTCGGGGACCCCATAAAGTATATATATTATTGATCTATGATCGATTCTAAGACTTTTCTAGAATGTCCGTATGTCCGTCCGTCCGTCTGTATAAGACACGATGCAGTCCAAAATAAAAGAGATAGACCCGTCATATTTGGCAGGAATATGTGTTTTGGTCCTAGGCAGTTTAAGTTCGTAAATGGGCAAAATCGGATCGGGGGAAAAAAGCTTCCCCTTGAAGAACTTAACTAACCTCTAAAAAACGCCATATTTTCTCAGGTTTTTTGTATTTTTATTAAGCAAATGAAACAATTTGATGTGAGAAAAAGTTCAAGGTCTTGCACTTGGACCCAGGAAATAAAAAAATAGTTTTTTTTCCTCCCCCCTTTTGTGCGCGTGGATATTAAAAATGTTTTTAAATAATGATAAAATTGCATTACTTAAGCTCCAAAAGCATAATAAATGAATTTTTAACCATTTATCGAATGGGTTTATGATTCCCCCAATGACCCCTTTTGACCCCCCCCCCCCCAAAAAAAAAAACGCCCCTGCAATTTTTTTTTTATTTTTTTTATATATATTAGGAGGGTATTAAAGATTCGGCACTGCCGAATTTAACACTTTCACTTGTTTATTTTTGTTTATTTGATAAAGCTTCGTAAATGATTAATTACCATATTTATTTTTTTTTACTTTGGAAGACATGGGCATTAGGGTGGGTCGATGAAATGCATATTTGCGAATCTCGTGTACTAATAGCAAAAACTCGACGCGCATTTTCGAGCTGATAACGGGAAAAATCATGAAAAAATTTTAGGAGGGTACTTTTAGGCCTCTACAAGCGGTTTTAGTTCGCGGTTTTTGGAAAAAAAATATTTTTTTTGATTTTTTAAAAATATTTTAAAAATTAAGTAAAATAATGCTTATTACAAAACAATATCCAAACAAAATTTATCTCTCCAATTTTAGCCCGTGGATGCGTTTTTATACCCAGAAAAGTTCGATTTATATATAGAAAAAAAAAAATTTTTTATTTCATAATAGCACTCAAATGGTGCATAAGGCCAATTTAAGAACATGAATGATAAAAATTAAAAAATTGGGGGTATTTATAGCAATCCACAAGTGCAAAAAATTCGCAAATTCAAAAAAAATTAAAAATGGGTATCAAAATTTTGGTAAAATAAAGCGTTTTAAGATAATGACAAAAAAACAAAACAAATTGGCGGCTATTTATAACAATTCGCAAGCGCAAAAAATTCGCAAGTACCAAAAAAAATTAATATATATTTTTTATTTTTTTTTCTGAAAACGCTTTATTTTACCGAAAATTTGATACCCATTTTTCCATTTTTTAATTTTTTTTGGTACTTGCGAATTTTTTGCGCTTGCGAATTGTTATAAATAGCCGCCAATTTGTTTTGTTTTTTTGTCATTATCTTAAAACGCTTTATTTTACCAAAATTTTGATACCCATTTTTAATTTTTTTTTAATTTGCGAATTTTTTGCACTTGTGGATTGCTATAAATACCCGCAATTTTTTAATTTTTATCATTCATGTTCTTAAATTGGCCTTATGCACCATTTGAGTGCTATTATGAAATAAAAAATATTTTTTTTTTCTATATATAAATCGAACTTTTCTGGGTATAAAAACGCATCCACTGGCTAAAATTGGCGAGATAAATTTTGTTTGGATATTGTTTTGTAATAAGCATTATTTTACTTAATTTTTAAAATATTTTTAAAAAATCAAAAAAAATATTTTTTTTCCAAAAACCGCGAACTAAAACCGCTTGTAGAGGCCTAAAAGTACCCTCCTAAAATTTTTTCATGATTTTTCCCGTTATCAGCTCGAAAATGCGCGTCGAGTTTTTGCTATTAGTACACGAGATTCGCAAATATGCATTTCATCGACCCACCCTAATGGGCATTTAAAAAATCACTTTTTTGACAATATTGACTTTTAGACAGTTTTTTAACATTTTTGTGCTCAGAAACCGTAAGTCGTACGAAAAAACTTATAAAAACATAATTTTTTTTTTTTTAAATTTCAACACAAAATGTTGAAAACCATATTTGAATGTCCTTTTTCCTGGAAAGGAAATCATGGATTTTCAAAATCAAAATTTTGTATTATAGTTTGAAATGTCCTTTTAACGATGTTAAAATTTCAGAGAGGTGTTTTTTTACCCTCCAACCACAGTATGGGGGTATACTCACTATGTCATTCCGTTTGTAACGCATCGAAATATCGGTCGGGGACACCATAAAGTATATATTTAATTGATCAGTACTCGATTCTAAAACATTCTATTAATGTCCGTCTGTCCGTCCGTCCGTCCGTCCGTCCGTCCGTCCGTCAGTCTGTCTGTATAATAAAATAAAATAAAATAAAATAAAATAAAATAAAATAAAATAAAATAAAATAAAATAAAATAAAATAAAATAAAATAAAATAAAATAAAATAAAATAAAATAAAATAAAATAAAATAAAATAAAATAAAATAAAATAAAATAAAATAAAATAAAATAAAATAAAATAAAATAAAATAAAATAAAATAAAATAAAATAAAATAAAATAAAATAAAATAAAATAAAATAAAATAAAATAAAATAAAATAAAATAAAATAAAATAAAATAAAATAAAATAAAATAAAATAAAATAAAATAAAATAAAATAAAATAAAATAAAATAAAATAAAATAAAATAAAATAAAATAAAATAAAATAAAATAAAATAAAATAAAATAAAATAAAATAAAATAAAATAAAATAAAATAAAATAAAATAAAATAAAATAAAATAAAATAAAATAAAATAAAATAAAATAAAATAAAATAAAATAAAATAAAATAAAATAAAATAAAATAAAATAAAATAAAATAAAATAAAATAAAATAAAATAAAATAAAATAAAATAAAA
This sequence comes from Pegoplata infirma, assembly GCA_963921195.1. Taxonomy (NCBI): domain Eukaryota; kingdom Metazoa; phylum Arthropoda; class Insecta; order Diptera; family Anthomyiidae; genus Pegoplata; species Pegoplata infirma. Next base: position 33,332 of record CAWUER010000767.1, on the reverse strand, counting down.
TAAAATAAAATAAAATAAAATAAAATAAAATAAAATAAAATAAAATAAAATAAAATAAAATAAAATAAAATAAAATAAAATAAAATAAAATAAAATAAAATAAAATAAAATAAAATAAAATAAAATAAAATAAAATAAAATAAAATAAAATAAAATAAAATAAAATAAAATAAAATAAAATAAAATAAAATAAAATAAAATAAAATAAAATAAAATAAAATAAAATAAAATAAAATAAAATAAAATAAAATAAAATAAAATAAAATAAAATAAAATAAAATAAAATAAAATAAAATAAAATAAAATAAAATAAAATAAAATAAAATAAAATAAAATAAAATAAAATAAAATAAAATAAAATAAAATAAAATAAAATAAAATAAAATAAAATAAAATAAAATAAAATAAAATAAAATAAAATAAAATAAAATAAAATAAAATAAAATAAAATAAAATAAAATAAAATAAAATAAAATAAAATAAAATAAAATAAAATAAAATAAAATAAAATAAAATAAAATAAAATAAAATAAAATAAAATAAAATAAAATAAAATAAAATAAAATAAAATAAAATAAAATAAAATAAAATAAAATAAAATAAAATAAAATAAAATAAAATAAAATAAAATAAAATAAAATAAAATAAAATAAAATAAAATAAAATAAAATAAAATAAAATAAAATAAAATAAAATAAAATAAAATAAAATAAAATAAAATAAAATAAAATAAAATAAAATAAAATAAAATAAAATAAAATAAAATAAAATAAAATAAAATAAAATAAAATAAAATAAAATAAAATAAAATAAAATAAAATAAAATAAAATAAAATAAAATAAAATAAAATAAAATAAAATAAAATAAAATAAAATAAAATAAAATAAAATAAAATAAAATAAAATAAAATAAAATAAAATAAAATAAAATAAAATAAAATAAAATAAAATAAAATAAAATAAAATAAAATAAAATAAAATAAAATAAAATAAAATAAAATAAAATAAAATAAAATAAAATAAAATAAAATAAAATAAAATAAAATAAAATAAAATAAAATAAAATAAAATAAAATAAAATAAAATAAAATAAAATAAAATAAAATAAAATAAAATAAAATAAAATAAAATAAAATAAAATAAAATAAAATAAAATAAAATAAAATAAAATAAAATAAAATAAAATAAAATAAAATAAAATAAAACAGCTAGACTCCTGAAGTATGGCACACATATGTCCCATGTTCGTAGGCAGGTTAAGTTCGTGAATCGGAAAAATTGGGCCAGGGGAAAAAAGTTCCCCCTTGAAGAACTGAAACAACCTCTGAAAAATTACACTCTTTTTAAATGTTTTTTTGTATTTTTGTTAAATAGATGAAACATTTGGTATATTTATCGCGATGGGAAGGTGCTCTCAATGCCCCCCACTGAACTCCACCCAAAAAAAAAAACGCCCCTGACAAAATTTTCATTTTAATTTTTTTTTTTAATTTTGCGGGTAATGAAGATTCGGCACAGTCGAATTTACCACTCTAACTTGTTCTTCGTATTGTTGCGCAATAAATTGTCAAAGATTGTTAGAGAGCCAAAAATTGATTTTTTTTTTTTAATTTTGGCAAAAAATTAAATAATTGGCTCTAGACAGTTTTTTGTACGAAAAAACTTTCTGTGACAATATTGTTGATAAAGTGATGGATTTTTTATATCGTCGAACTATATTCAATAAATGCCAACTCGAAAAAGCTTACTGTTCAGGAGAGTTAAAAAACTAGTTACTTCGCATATTATTGTAAAAATTATCAATGTGTCTTCCATAACATGGTTTAAACTTTCTAAATAATTTTTACCTATGCCAAAAATTTTATATTTTGCACTTGTTTGCGTATTTTTGAGAGGTAGCATTTATTACTATATCAAAAAACAAATATTTTTTTAGAGTTGGCATATTTTGTCGGAAAATAAAAAAACATTTTTTTTTGGAAAAATTTTTATATTTTTTTTTTTTTTTGGTTTTTGTTAGCCTTAGTACGATAATTGCAAAAACTGAAAAAAAAAAAAATAAAAATCTGCATATTTTTAAAAGTTACTAGCTCCGTAATCCTATTAATCTCAGGGTGGCCAACTTTGGCACTCTGTAAATCACGCTGTATTGTAAAAGGGTCACTTTGAACTAGCTATTTTGAAAGCTTATATCATTGACTTTATTTGCCCCACTCATAATGTTTCAATCTGATAAATAGTTTGAAAGTTACATCTATATAAGCAATTTTTTTTTGCAAACACTATTTACCGATATTTTCAAAATGGCAATATCTCTAGCCGTTAGATATCAAAATCTTTACCAGATTCGTGGTCAGCATGGCAAATGCAATAAGATGTGTGGTCCAATTTTTTTTAAAAAAATTTTTGAAAAATTTTTGGAAATTTACAATGGGAGTTGGCATTTATTTTCACCAAAAAAAATGTACTTTGAGTTAGCAGAATAACAAAAATGGATGTAAAACCACAACAAATTATTTTTTTGCTCTGAAATTTTTATCACAGATGGGTATTGCATAGGGGAGCTATTTGCCATCGGAAACTCATTTCGGTCAAATTTGGGTTGGCATATTTTGAATATAGGTTCACGATATTTAAAATGGATTTCCAAAACCAAAATGTTTTATTAAAGCTTGGAATGTCCTTTTAACGATGTTAAATTTTCAGAGAGGTGTTTTTTCGCATTGTCGAGTAATTTATTTTTTGAAGTTTGTTAGATCGCCAAATATTTGATTTTTTTCAAAATTTTGGCAAAAAATCAAAATTTTGGCTTTATCACAAACTTGAAAAATTTATTGCTCGACAACATGAAAAAAACACATCCCTGAAATTTCAACAGCGTTAAAAGGACCTTCTAAGCTTTAATAAAAAATTTGGTTTTGGAAATCCATGGTGTCCTTGATAGGATAAAAGGACATTCCAATATTGTTTTAATTTTTTTTTTTGAATTTTTTTTTTTGATTCTAATGGCGTTTTCTTTTCTGAACAAAAAAATGTGCATTGTCAAAATGTGCATTGTTTAAATGTGTACTTTTAAAATGTTGACATGGCCCTAAAAACGATGTAGCATTTTTTTCACTCAGAAAAGAACACAAAAAATGCTGTTTTGTACGCAAATTACCCTGATTTGCTGGTTCAGTGGATGTGTTTTTCGCTTATATTGCTGGCAGTTCAGGTTCGATGTTCCCGGTGATGGCCATCACATATTTTTTTTGCTTTTAAATTATTTTTTTTAATTATTTATACTTAAAAAAATACCAAAAAATAAACAAATTTAGTCGATTTTATATGCAAATTTATTTATTATTTTTTTTTTTTTAATTATTAAATTATTTAAAAAAACATTATAAAATGATATTTTGAGGATGTTTATTCTGGCCCGAGGTCATTATTTTCTTTACTAATTAAAACCATGATATTCTCATAGAATAATTTTCAAGGAAATAATTTTTTTGTTTTAAATTTATTTATGTTGGTCATTTTTGCAAGACTTAATCGACACGTGTTTCGGAATTTGTCAAATTCCATTGTCAAGATTATTTAGAAAAAAATAGAAACGATTTACTACAATTATAAAATAAATAATAATACGTAATTGAATAAAAAAAAATACCAGAAAAAAAATAAAATTATGTTGGCCAAACCGGGATTTGAACACCGGACCTCCAGTGTCACATGCCACGACACATCATCTGCACCACAACAGCACCAGTTAATTTGTTCGCTTAATTTGAGTTTTACTAAATGAGAGAATATCAGGGCAGTTTTTCACCCCGTCATTTGATTTCATGGTGAAAAATATGCATTTTTTACATCACGGGCAGTAGCGCGTCCCGAATTCGGCTATTATTCGAATTTGAAAATGCTTGCCCCTCCAAAAGATGGGGACTTAGGACCCTTTTAGGGGAAAAATAACAAAAAAAGTTTTGGACAAAAAACCAGTTGGCTACCAGCGGCTAAAGATTGCAATCTCAGTGCATTTTGAAAAAAAATATTTTTTTTTGTTTTTTAAAAAAATGATGCCAAAGTTGCGCAATATAGAGTACATTCTGGGAAAAATATAAATAAAATTTCCATGGAGTAATTTTGGTGCAGCGTTGCATTTTAAGATGAAAAGTGTGTACTTAAAATTTTTTTATTTTTTCTTTTAAGCTACATCGGTTTCAAAATTTGCGCAAAGTAGAGCACATTCGTTAAAACTATGTCAAAGTAGATTTTGAGACTAATTAAGCTTAAAAGAAAGAAAAAGTAAAAATTAAGTTCACTTTTTCATCTTTGAGATGCAACGCTGCACCAAAATTACTCCATGGAAATTTTATTAATATTTTTCCTGGAATGTACTCTATATTGCGCAACTTTTGGCATCAATTTTTTAAAAAACAAAAAAAAAATTTTTTTTCAAAATGCACTGAGATTGCAATCTTTAGCCGCTGGTAGCCAACTGGTTTTTTGTCCAAACATTTTTTTGTTATTTTTCCCGTAAAAGGGTCATAAATACCTATCGTTTGAGGGGGCAAGCTAAAAAAAATAGAATTCGGGACGCGCTAACGGGCAGGCAATATTTTGAGAAAAGAACATTATATTTTTTTAAAAGTGTGCATTTTTGTAGAAAAGAACACAAAAAATTCAAAGAATAGAAAAAATGTTGCAGAATGTTACCTTATTTGCCAGAAAAGAAAAGCCATAAATTTTGATTCTCCTTAACAACAATATTGTCCCTGAAAGTGTTTTCACACAACTTATGGTTTTTGAGTAAACAAAAACACAAAAGAACTGTCAAAAGCGAACTATTTGATTTTTTTGCCAAAATTTTGAAAAAAGTCAAATATTTGGCTCTCTAACAAACTTTGAAAATTTATTGCTCAACAATACGAAAAAACACCTCTCTGAGATTTTGATAGCGTTAAAAGGACATCAACAATATTGTCCCTGAAAGTGTTTTCACACGACTTACGGTTTTTGAGTAATCTCTGAGATTTTGATAGCGTTAAAAGGACATTTTAAACTTTCATACAAAATTTTGCTTTTGGAATTTCATGGTGTCCTTCCCAGGAAAAAAGGATTTTTGTTGAAATTTAAAAAGAAAACATTTTTTTTTTTAATTTTTGATCTTCATAATTTTACAAACAATATTGTTTTTATAAGTTTTTTCGTACGCCTTACAATTTCCAAGCACAAAAATGTTAAAAAAACTGTCAACAAGTTACTATTGTCAAAAAAGCGATTTTTTAAATCCCATATCTTCAAAAGTATTGTGGTATCCGTGGTATCACAATGGACCTCAGAGTCTACGTGTGTTGGCGCAAAACGTCAGCAGCCACTTGCAGCCTATTGTTCAAAAAAAAAAATAATAATATGGCTTTTAATGATTTACGACTAAACTCTATCAAATAACCAAAAATTAACAAAATCGGTGATCCGTCAGTTAAATTTTCCACGTTTTTGCTCATATGTATTTTTAGTTTGAATTAATATTTGTCCCACTTTAAGTAAGTATTATTATTAAAACTTTACAATATTTTGTAAAGACAAGACAAAAGTAATTTCTTTTTTTTTATGTAATTTAAAAAGACAAGAAGAAGAAAAATTAAACAAAAACAATACACAGTAGTAGTAGTAGTAAAATTTATTGTAGTCATTGTTGTTCTTCAGTTGTAACTAACTTAAAATTGCCGGAAACTTTGAAAAAATTTAGAACAATGACTATTAAGTTACATCCCTTTTGGTTATATTGTATTTTTTGTTTTTGTTCTTAGTATATTATAACCACTATTACAACTACTACTACGATTACTGCTAACTACTATGATCCTATCGTGCTCCAGATGCTGCTGTCGGTTGGTCGGATTGCTGGTTACTCTGATGTTGTCTGTACTTGTATTCGTTGGTTTAACAATAATGCGTATACAAAAGACTTGTGTGCGGTTTTTCTTTTAGTTAAATTGAATAAAAATACAAAAAAACATTGTGTATTTGATTTTTTTTTTGTTTTTAAGTTTCCTCTTATTGTAAACTTTAATGAAAATGCAAGTATAATGTACACACTCAGATCTTCTTTTAATGTATGGGGTATTAGAGTGACATTTTTTTTTCAACTGTTAATATTCCCAAGTGTCCGGGAAAATTTTTCTTCAATTAGGTTGAAAGTGGCAGCTGGCGTTTTACGTCAACACTCGTAGACTCTGAGGACCGTTGTGATACCACGAGACTGTAATAGGTTTCTCTACAAGTCCCTGCCGTTTAACTAATTTGAGCTTCTTGTGTAACTTCTAAGATACTGAATTTGTACATCCGACAAATCAGAAAGATGAAGTGTTTGATAATTTCCAACTCCTCTTCATCTGCTCTGTGTGCTTTCCTATAAGACAGTGTCCGGTAATTATAGCAACCACCTTCAAAATCTCTCCTCTTGCAAGTGATATCAGCTCACTTGTGCGCTTCTTATCATCTGACGTGTTATCTCACACGTCCGTCGCGGAACAAAGCCATAGATTTTGCTTGCAGGTTTTTAGAGGCACACCAATACATTCCAATTCTGTTGGAACCTGTAAGGTAGTTCACAGTCTTGCACGCTTATCGGCTTTGCAATTTTTATACCCTACGCCACTCTGTGGTACAGGGTATAATGAGTTTGGGCTGATGTTTGTAACTACCCGAAATATTGGTCCTAGACCTACCTTCAATTATACCGATCGACTCAGAATGACTTTTTGAGTCGATTAAGCGATGTCCGTCCCTCCGTCTGTCCATCTACCGGTTTAAGCACGATACAGGTTGCAATTTTCAATCAATTGACTTGAAGTTAAGCATCTTTTGGCCCAAGGATGAATGAAGCCTATTGAAATTGGAGAAAATCAGTCCATGTTAAGACCTAGCCCCCATAAAACTCCCCCGTTGGATTCGGCTTAAATGGCTCTAATAACCGTGTTATAATAGATATCGCTTTGAAATTTAGCAGGTAATCAAATTTTGTATGCACGAATTATCTAAACTTCAAACGAATCGGGTCAGTCCTTCTGGTAGTCCCCATACAAACCACCCTCCCGATATTAAAACAATTCCCTCAAAATTCATGAAAATGGAAATATTTGATAAAAATTTATTTTTAGGTGTTAAACGTCTACTTTAGTATTCTAATAAAATCGGAATTTAATTGGACCATTTTTGGACTTAGTCCCCCGTGTAAAAATTTCGACCGATATTCAGTTAAATCGGTCTATTAACAAACAAATTAACCAATTTCACTAAAATTTGATCTGTGTGTGTTTTCTACATTACATAAAGATCTAACAAAAGACAGATCCAATTGGTTCATGTTTGGACTTGGGACCCATTTTCCGGAAAACACTGGTGTAGGGTATTATATGATCGGTCATGACCGACTATAACTTTCTTACTTGTTTGGAATGTATCTGTGCCCTGGGACCAGCGTTGCCAGAATTTGAAAATAAAAAGCTAGATTTTATAAAAAAAAACGCTAAAAAAAACTAAAAAAATTTGAAATAAAACTAAAAATTAAAGCTTAATTTTTTATAATTAATTTAAATTAGCTTTTTCATTAGTTTTACAATTGAATTGCAAAATAGGGACATGTTATTCCTTTTACTACATATTTGGGACTAAAATTATACTTATCAATCTAACTAAATTTTTAAATATCGTCGAACTTTATTCAATAAATGCCAACTCGAAAAAGCTTACTGTTCAGGAGAGCTAAAAAACTAGTTATTTCGCATATTATTGTAAAAATTAACAATGTACCTTCCATAACATGGTTTAGATATTCTAAATAATTTTTACCTATGCCAAAAATTTTATATTTTGCACTTAACTGCGTATTTTTGAGAGATGGCATTAATTACTATATCAAAAAACAAATATTTTTTTGAGTTGGAAAATAAAAAAAACATTTTTTTTGAAAAATTTTAAATTTTTTTTTTTTTGGTTTTTGTTATCCTTAGTATGATAATTGCAAAAACTGAAAAAAAAAATTAAAAATCTTTGCATATTTTTCAAAGTTGCTAACTCCGAAATCCTTTTAATCTCGTGGTGGTCAACTTTGGCACTCTGTAACTCACGCTGTATTGTAAAAGGGTCACGACGCCCTATCTCCACTCCATAAGTAGGCTCCCATACAAATAACAGTTGGAGCAAATTTTATAGAAATGTAATTTTGTATGGGAGCCTACTTAGGGAGTGGAGATAGGGCGTAGGTATGTTTTGAAAAAATGTTGTAGGGTAAAAGTAAATGGGAGTAAATGGGAAAAATTTTAAAATTTTTTTTTTTTTGGTTTTTGTTATCCTTAGTATGATAATTGCAAAAACTGAAAAAAAAAAAAATTAAAAATTTTTGCATATTTTTCAAAGTTGCTAACTCCGAAATCCTTTTAATCTCGTTGTGGTCAACTTCGGCACTCTGTAACTCACGCTGTATTGTAAAAGGGTCACGACGCCCTATCTCCACTCCATAAGTAGGCTCCCATACAAATAACAGTTGGAGCAAATTTTATAAAAATGTAATTTTGTATGGGAGCCTACTTAGGGAGTGGAGATAGGGCGTAGGTATGTTTTGAAAAAATGTTGTAGGATAAAAGTAAATGGGGGTCGGTCTCACTAATGACCCCTCTCGGACGCACCATTGGACCGGTAGAAGCTGATTAAATAAAACAAATTTACAAAAAATAAAAAAAATTGTATGGGGACCGCCTTAACAGTTAAAGACAGAGGGTAGGTGTGTTCAGAGAAAATGTTTGGACTAAAAAAATATTGTGGGTCGGTCATACATTTTGTTGCTCTAAGGGCACTATTTGGGCAGTTAGAGCGGGTGGAACAAATTTTAAAAAATGTCGTTTTGTGTGGGAGCCCCCTTAGAAATTGGAGATAGGGTATTAGTTTGTTCCAAAGAAATGTTAAGACGTAAAAATTAATATGGGTCGGTCTTATAAAGGACCCCTCTATGACGCACCATTGGAGCAGTAGAAATGATTTTAAAATTGGAAAATTACAATAAAATTTTTTCAAAAAATTTTAAAAAATAGTAATAATCGTTATCCCACGATCTTCATGGGCAAAAAATTTGTAGAATTGATAGAAGTTTTACACAAAAAAATTTCAAAAAAATCGAAGAGTACAAACATTTTCAAAAATTAGATTTAAATTTTAAAACTTAAAAATCGCATACTAGAGCGCTTTTAAGAATTTTTTGGGATTTTTTTTTAGAAAGAACGTAAAAAAACAAAAATTTTGAAAAAAAAACTTGAAATTTGGACCATTATTGAAGAAATTATTATTAAAAGAAGTTTGAGTAAAGAAACAAACTGCCAATTTTTAAAAATTCGATATCTTTTGAACGGGTCATCAAAAAAATCTGAAAATTTACCACGAAGGAGTTTTCGAAGGGTACTAAAAACTGTAAACATATTGGGAAAATCTAAAAAAAAAGTTTTTTAAAGTGTCCGATTTCACATGGAATGCCCCGTATATACCTTATTTGTAGCATTATTTTAGGATGTCTTACCAAACATTTGTTCCACGACGTATTATTTTCAAGTGAAAAATAATGCATTACTAATAATTTGCTACGTAATTCATGATTATTGGAAAAAAGGTATTTCATATTTAATATTTCTAAACATTAAATCATGGATGACTTATATTTGGTTACATTATGTATTATTTGGAAGTTTACAATACTGCATTATTTATAATTGGATGCATAATGCATTACAATAACATAAAAAATAATTATTTTATAAAAAATGCATAAGTTTAAACTAGAGATGGGCTCACGACAGGAAATTTCTAACGACACACACTCACGAGCATATTTTATCTACTTACACTCACTTACAATCACGTGAATAAATTTAATACAAAACTACTTTTTCACTACTCGTAACACGTTATATATTATCTTCTGGTATGCTATACTAGCTCGCCCGCCGGAACTTCGTTACCGGTTGTGTTAAATACCGGACAATAGAAGGATCAGGATTACTCTACCGATTTCAAAAAATGACTCATATGTAGTCTTTGTTTTATTTAATTGTGGACGTTTAAGTCTTTCATAAAATAATATTTCATTGAATAACTTAAACAATAAAATTTTAATAATTTCGGTGGTACGTTGTCATGCACGTTCCGGTGAAAAAGATTTTGACAATTTCCGAGCCCTTATATCGGGATTTTGGATCTTGAGTGAATAAATATTTCAGTGAAAAAAGAAATTGGAATAAAAAAAATTTTGGGTAAAGAAACATATCGACAGAAAAAATATGGAGGTAAAAGGTTTAATACGAAAAATTTTAGTAAAAAGTATCATTCAGTATTGTTTCCCGCTCTATTCTATTTCGTTCCCCGTTCTACTCCATTTCATTTCCAATTAAATCTCCATGCAAGTTTCATTCCTATCCATATATATATGCGTTACAGAAATAAAAAGTGCTATTGTGTTTATCTTATAGATATAAAAATGCCATTTTACACCACTTGTACCAATTTAGGTACCCCCTTTTTACCCTGTCCATCTCTTGGGTGTTATTTGGGCTGGAGGATACTGCACGCTAAATTTTGAGTTTTTAGGCTATAATAGTTAGATAGGTACAAATTACCATTTGCCACCTTTTCCACTTAAAATTAAATTTTCTAAAAACCTTTTTTTCTGAACCGTTATTTCAAGAAATATAAGAAGTAACAAACTTACACTTATTATGCCCTTTACGACTCTTAGAAACAGAATTTCCAAAAATTACTTTTTCCAAAATATTTTTTCAATAAAGAATACAGCATTCAATTTTTCACTGCCTAGGATCATTATTTCAAGAAGTATAAAAAGTATAAAAAACACTTTTCTATACCTCTAGAAACGGAATCTTTTTAAAATACTTTAGCATACACTCAGAAAATTATGTAAGTTACTACATGTTAGTTGTTTGTATATTTTACAGTAGATAGTTGTTTTCAACTACAAAGTCAGTTGTTTTTGTATGAAAAATATCAAACAACTATTTCTGTTAGTTATTTTAAGTCTTTTTTTTGAATAACTAACAAATAAGTACTGTAATGTAGTAACAGTTTTTAAAGTAGTTAATTTTATTTTTTTTTATCTCTGAAAATTTTCAGTTTTTTCCAAAAAATAAATATAAATTTTCGTTTTTTATTTTTCACAACTTTTTAAAAAAAAAAACTTGGAAAAAATTTGGTCTTAAATTTTTTTTCCAAAATTTTTTTTGAAAAAAAAAAATTATGTATTGTTTTTTTATTTTTAATACATGTTAGGTGTTTTGACTACAAATTTAAGTAATTTTTACTACATAAGTCAGTTGTTTTTTGTCAGTTAAAATAACTAACATTGTTAGTGGATTTAACTGAAAAAGTAGTTGACCCCAAAATAACTTACAAAGTAGTTATTTTAACTGACATTTTCAGTTGATTTTACTAACATAATTTTTTAAGTGTAGCAGATTGTTTTTTTTTACTTACAAGGGAAGTATCTCAACCCTTATGAACCGATTTGCATGAAACGTAAAATATATATAAAAGAGACAATTCTAAGGTTGGGGTGTCTCGGCTTATCGGCCATATCGGGGATTTAGGGGTTCAAAACATGGGTCAAAAAATGGCAAAAAAATCGTTTTTTGGATTTTTCAGCCATTTCTTTCTAAGAAACTATATGATGTTTACATATGAGAAGAAAGGGTTTTTTAATGCCTATCCAACGGTGGCATAACCTTTTAAAAGTTTGGATTCGTTAAATACTTTTTTCATGAAAATGTGAAAAATTTTGGGGAGTATTTATATGAAGACATTGAGCTACGATGTCCATATGAATACGAAATAATCTTTATTAAATTTAAGTCGACACGTATTTTTGCTCTAGAGGATATTCCTGTTAGTGCGTGAGTTATCGAAATTTTCCCGGAGGTCCATATGGTTTCATAAGGGGACAACGAAATTTTGAAACACTGATATGGCCGAAAAGCCGAGACACCCCAACCTTAAAATCGTCTCATTTATATATATTTTAAGTTTCAGGCAAATCGGTTCATAAGGGTTGAGATACTTCCCTTGTTAGAAGCTTGAATTTTGGAATGTGGGGTCCTTATTCCAAAATTCAAGCTTCTAAGACCATTATTATAATTAAAGGAACAAAAAAAAATAGTACCAAAATTACACTTTGTTACCCCCGTTAGAAACGGAATTTCCAAAAAGTACTTTTTCAAGATCCTAGGGCCATTACTTCAGGAAATAAGAACTTACCTAAAGTTTAAATATTTACCCGTTCCACCCCCTAAGAAAAGGAAATTTCAAAAATTACTTTTACCAGAATATGTTTTCACTTAAGGATCCTACATTCCGAATATCAAGTTTTTATGATCATTATTTCAGGATATATAAAAAGTGCCATAAGTACTATTTTTACCCTTAAGAAAAGGAGTTTTCAAAAAGTACTTTTCCTAGAATGTTTTTTTTTACAAAAGGTAATTTTTACAAAAGGCAATTTTTACAAAAGGTAAATTTTATAAAAGGTACATTTTATTAAAGGTACTTTTATGAAAAGATACTTTATAAAGGGTACTTTTTGTTAAAGGTACTTTTAATAACTGGTACTTTTTATAAAAGGTACTTTTTATAAAAGGTACTTTTTGTAAAAGGTACTTTTTGTAAAAGGTACTTTTTATATAAGGCACTTTTTATAAAAGGTACTTTTTATAAAAGGTACTTTTTATAAAAAATACTTTTTATAAAAGGCACTTTTTATAAAAGGTACTTTTTATAAAAGGTACTTTTTATAAAAGGTACTTTTTATAAAAGGTACTTTTTATAAAAGTTACTTTTTATAAAAGGTACTTTTTATAAAAGGTACTTTTTATAAAAGGTTCTTTTTATAAAAGGTACTTTTTATAAAAGGTACTTTTTATAAAAGATACTTTTAATAAAAGGTACTTTTTATAAAAGGTACTTTTTAAAAAAGGTACTTTTTATAAAAGGTACTTTTTATAAAAGGTACTTTTTATAAAAGGTACTTTTTATAAAAGGTACTTTTTATAAAAGGTACTTTTTATAAAAGGTACTTTTTATAAAAGGTACTTTTTATAAAAGGTACTTTTTATAAAAGGTACTTTTTATAAAAGGTACTTTTTATAAAAGGTACTTTTTATAAAAGGTACTTTTTATAAAAGGTACTTTTTATAAAAGGTACTTTTTATAAAAGGTACTTTTTATAAAAGGTACTTTTTATAAAAGGTACTTTTTATAAAAGGTACTTTTTATAAAAGGTACTTTTTATAAAAGGTACTTTTTATAAAAGGTACTTTTTATAAAAGGTACTTTTTATAAAAGGTACTTTTTATAAAAGGTACTTTTTATAAAAGGTACTTTTTATAAAAGGTACTTTTTATAAAAGGTACTTTTTATAAAAGGTACTTTTTATAAAAGGTACTTTTTATAAAAGGTACATTTTATAAAAGGTACTTTTAATAAACGGTACTTTTTATAAAAGGTACTTTTTATAAGAGGTACTTTTTATAAAAGGTACTTCTTATAAAAGGTACTTTTTATAAAAGGTACTTTTTATAAAAGGTACTTTTTATAAAAGGTACTTTTTATAAAAGGTACTTTTTATAAAAGGTACTTTTTATAAAAGGTACTTTTTATAAAAGGTAATTTTTATAAAAGGTTCCCGCTAAGAAACGAATTTTCCAAAAAGTACTTTTTCCAAAATGTTTTTTTCACCGAAGGATCCTACATTCCAAATTTCAAGTTTCTATGACCATAATTTTAAGAAATAAAAAAAAGTACCAAAAGTACACTTTTTACCTCTTTTATCCCCTTTAGAATCAAAATTTTCAAAAAGTACCATTTTCATATTGTTTTTTTTTTTAGCAAAGGATCCTACATGCCAAATTTCAGTATGACCATTATTTCAGTAAATAAAAAAAAGTACCAAAAGTACACTTTTTTACCCATTTTACACCCGTAGAATCAACGTTGGCCAAAAACCCAGCCTTAGTGGATCTTTTTCTCGGGAGGTTAACCTACATTGCAAATTTCAAGTTTCTAGGACTATTATTTAAGGAAATATAAAAGGTACCAAAAGTACATTTTTTTACCCTTTTTACCCCCTTAGAATCCACATTGCCAAAACTTCAGCCTTAGTGGATCTATATTCCGGGAGGTGAACCTACATTCCAAATTTTAGGTTTTTTGGACCATTATTTAAGGAAATATAAACGGTACCAAAAGTACAGTTTTTTACCCTTTTTACCCCCTTAGAATCAACATTGGAAAAAATTCAGTTTTAGGGGATCTTTATTCCGTGAGGTGAACATAAAGTCCAAATTTCAAGTCTGTATGACCATTATTTCATGAGATATAAAAAGTACCAAAAGTACAGTTTTTTACCCTTTTTACCCCTTAGAATCAACATTGGCCAAAATCCGGCCTTAGTGGATCTATATTCCGGGAGGTGAACCTACAGTCCAAATTTCAAGTCTCTGGCACCAGCGGTTTGGGCTGGGCGATGATGAATCAGTCAGTCATTCAGTCAGTCACTCACTCACCCTACTCTTCTTTTATATATATAGATTATTTCATTTCTTGTAACCTATAAAATATCATATATTTTACACCTTACTCGTATTCTTCGTTATAAATTTATGACTTATTTTTTACCTTACTGGTATTCTTTGTGATAGTGTGGAAGCATTACTTTGAGTCTCATCGCCTGTTAAAATCATCAATGCTACAATGTATAAAATAAGAGACCCTATACCTTATTTTATACCTTATTTGGTAATCTAAGTTTTGCTGGGAATGATCGTCGCCTCGTTGTTGAGAAATCTACCAAGTATTTTGGAGATAGTTTTTCACTAGGGCCCCCATTTATTGCTATTCCATTCATTTTCTTTATTTTTTTTATAATATTTTTTGAGTTTTGAGGGGGAGGTGGGGAATATATCACCGTATCCCTTTATCCACGTCTGGTCGTGTTACATCACAAAAGAAAACTTAGCTTCTAATAGCGATATTTAAGGCAGCTGGCTTTAGTAAGTTTATTATTTGAGTAAATACTACTTCGTAAAAGTAAACATCTATTTATTGTCCCAATATTGTTACAAAACTCCACAAATACAATGTTTGCATATAATAGTTTAACTCCCATGACAGAAGCAATATTAAAAAACAAACATTTATACAAAGTATAAATATAAATGGAGACGAATCTGTCATGCTAATTTCAGCAATTCCAATATGGTGTTATTATTAAAAGTATACACAACTCCGCCATATGTACTTGTGCCAACACATGTAAAATTTGCATGTGTATTTGTTTGGATTGTCTGGGTAATTGTATGAAATGTTTAAAGTTACATAAAATGCATTGAATATGCATGCGAAATACAACTCTGATTAATTTTTTCTTTATTTATTGGTATAGACCACAGTACATGAGTAGTAGCATAACAGGGATGCATTTGATGTGAGTTAATATTGATGACAATTCACGGTGTGACTTTTGACGTTTCATACAAAACGTAAACAAACAACACAAATACATACATACACATACACTAGGCAGCGATTATTATTTTGTATTTATTACCATACCACCATATTGGAAAGTACGCAATTAGCATCATTGTTTGCATACTACTCATGTACTGTGATATAGACACACAGTGTACAACAATCAAATACTAACTACAAATACAACAAACAAATAATAGCAACAAAAATATGTATAATATGTAAAATGACACAGAACACAAAATAGAAACTTCCGTGATATTAATTTCAACGGAAATTTACATTGTTTACTCAACAAAAAGCGGAATTTGCAAAAAGTACATATTTGTCATTTTTAGTTCGATAGACAATACTTACATACATACAAACCCATCCATATAAACAATATTTTTGTTAAAAGTATTTCAATATTGAACTATAAAAATAGTAAGTATATATGCATACATTTATATACTAAAGACAGCAAGTAGAGTGGGCGAAAAACAAACAAAAAATTAAATCTAACTAAAAAATTCGAAGAACCAATTAAAAACTTAATTAATTTGAATCAATGAAGAATATGCGCAAATTTATAAATTTTTAATTTTTTTTTTTAAACAATTATAAACTTTAATTGAAAATAAATAGAAATTTAACTGAAATTTTAATTACTTAGTTTATATTAGACATGTGAAATAGGGAATCTGATCAAATCTAAACTTTCAAATTTCGTGTCTTAATACCTGGCAAACGATGGCTACGGTAGAGCCGATTGTGGGAAAATTTGTAAAAAAAAATTTGCTAGGGCATCTTCAGTCTGCAACCAGCGGTCAAAATTTTAAAACATTTAACTAAGCAGAAATTGGCGACGGTTCTAAAAAAAAAAAAAGCGTTCTGAACGCACTGTAACAAAAAAAAAAAACCTTCTCAAAACGCTTTTTTCAATCGTTTTGCAAGCATTTTTGAAAGGCGTTCTGAAAGCACTATAAAAAAGCTTTGCGGGCGTTTTCGAAAAGCGTTTTAAGAGTTCTTTAGATTTTTTTTTTTTTTTGGAAAAAATTTTCTAAGTTCCGAAACTATTTTTGAATAAAATTCTTTTGTCAATTTTTTTTTGGGTTTTAAAGAAAAAATTTATAAAAAATGTTTTTAGATTTTTTTTTTTATTTTCTAAGTTTTTTTTTTTTTTTTTTTGAAAATTTTTTGGAAAGTTTTTTGGAGTACAAACAATTTTTTTTGAGATTTCTCTGCGCTTTGATGACTTTAAAAAACGTTCTCAAAGCACTTTTTTACATCGCTTTTAAAACCCTATAAACCTAGCGTAGATCGATGTTATCATTCGGATCTTCTGAAGGCTCTCTGAAGTTGAAATTTTTGCGTACTTTATCGGGAAAATATTAAAAAAATTCCAAAATAGCGATTTTGGTCCACAGATGATGATTTTTATATATAAAATTTATATTTTATCCAAATTGGTCCCAAAAGTTGAAAAATGTAAAGTATGTTATCTAAAAACAAGTAAGAAAATTCTAGTCAGTCAAGACCGACTATATAATACCCTACACCAAAGTTTCCCGGAAAATAGGTCCCAAGTTCAAACTTGGCCCGATTGGAAATATATATTGTCAAATCTTTAATAAAATTAAAAAAACACTCACAAATCAAATTTGAGTGAAATAGGCTTCTATTTGTTTCAAATAACCTGCTTTTACTGAATATCGGGCGAAATTTTTATATAGGTCTAGGTCCAAAAATGATCCGATAATAATCAGTTTTGATAAGGTTACTAAAGTACGCGTTTAATACAAAAAAAAAAAACAAAATTTTAATAAAATATTTTTGATTTTCATGAAATTTGAGAGATTTTTGTGAATATTGGGAAGACATCAGCACAAACTCATTATACCCAGTACCACAGAGTGGAGTAGGGTATAAATATTTAAAAAAAATATAAAATCGGGATTTTGGTCCAAAAGTGCTGATTAGTGATTTTGGTCCACAGATGCTGATCTGAATTTTTGGACTAAAATCGTGTTTTTATGTTTTATCAATATTTTTCACATAAAATTTTGGGGCCAATTTGGACAAAAAATAATCTTTATGTTTAAAAATCAGCATCTGTGGACCAAAATCGGTATTTTGGACATTTTTAATATTTTTCCCATAAAGCAAGCAAAAATTTAATATTTTTGAGCCGGATTTGATTTAAAGTAGAACATGAATTTTGTTCGAAAAAAGTAATTTTTTCAAACTTTGACCGCTGGTTGCCGACTGAAGATGTCCTTAAAAAATTTGTGCATACATTTTTCCACAATCAGTTCATCAGGTATTACGACACGAAATTCGAAAGTTTAGATTTGACGAGACGCCCTATTGTGTAGTTCTCTTCTACCGATACTGGGAAATTAAAGCCGGGGTACGTATATTCAGTGAATATTATTCACCCATAGTACTCAATCATCAAATTGAGCACACTCCTTCGTTATCGACTGATCAGTGGATCGCACTTCACATTTCAGAAAAAATTTGTTTTTCAGACAAACAATTCGTATGTGGAATAAACATCCAGCTAAAGTCTTTCCTGCGATTTTCGATAATAAGACAAACATCCGCAGACAGTACTCCCTCTTTCCCCCCTCATATCGTTAATTTCCCTCTACCAACACATTATATACATTTAAACACGGTGAGCCTCAGCAATGTTTAGGTTCAACTTTAGTGTCGGCGAAAAGTGTAAACGCAGTTCGATTTCTACTTGATTAAATGCCACAAAACTGTTAACAACGAAATCGTAGCTGCTCGCATTCGCTAGATATCGCGAAATTAGTGTTTTAGTATTTTCTTAAATTTTGACAATGAAGTTTTTTAAATATCTTAAAAAACTGAGTATTAGGGCTCAAACCAAACTGCATACCAATTTTTTTATTATATCTAGAGAACCGGTTTTAAAATATAAATAAATAATAATAAAAAAAATATATATAATTACGCGATATCTCGCGAAATTTTACACCTATAATTTTAATGTCAACAGCTGTGTGACCTTTGATCAAGCACAAGTAAAACTGCATACCATGTTTTTTACGAAATTTTAAAGAAACCTATCTTAAGATAAAACACGAAAACAAAAACAGCAAAAAATTAATTTCGCGATTTCTCGCTAACTAAAGAAGATAGGATTTTGATGTTAACTGTTTTGTGACCTTTAAATAAGTACAATTAAAACTGTATACTCAGTTTTTCAACCTAATCATCGCTGAGGTTTGCCGTGTATAGGAGACATTAAAAATCAAACAAAAAAAAAAAAAAATTAAAAATTTTTCTGAATAGATTTTGCTTAAACTTGGTACAAATAATTTCAAATCATTAGGTTGTTTTATGTACAAGTTTAGCGGATCAGGGAAATTTTAATGCCCACTTTTACCTTAAGCTAGAATAATTTTTCTCAAAATACATTTAATTGATATCAAATTAAATAAAAACTAAAATTTTAATTGAAATTAAATATAGGTACGATATTATTGTCTGTGTGCAAGGCTACCATCATTATTATTTTTGCATCAGATGGACATTTAATAGTAAGTATCTCATGTTACAAGCAAAAGCAATATATTACAGATTATGAAAAAAAAATATGTCTCGTTTGATTGGAAATACCTACTCTCCTTCTGTAGTCCTGTTTCACAATTATTGTAGTGTCAACAATAACTTCTTAACACAACAAATTGATCTCAGTAAACGATTTTTTTACTTTTCAGCCCATCCTGGTATGTATCTTTCTGTTTTGTATTGTATTGGAATGTTAGTATCACTAACAATCACATAAAATTTCCTATTATAAAATACCGATACTATGATGTTGTTTGAAATGTTTAACAACAAAAGAAAACAAGCACTAGTTACAATAAAAGTTGTTTAATGGTGCTTATAGAAACGACGTATGGGTCGATTCCGCAGAGGATAGCAGCATGCGGCTGACATCAGCGCGAATAGACTCTAAAGTCATTGCGAAACACGCGATGGTAATAGAGTTGGCCTACTATATAGTCCCTCCCTATAAAATAAATTGATATTCTTTGAAACTCCAAAGATATTGTAAAAAAAACCCTACAATCGTTATGCCGGTAAGAGAAAACTATGAAATTTTTTCCTTCAGGTCTGATTTTGCTTTTTCAGAGCCTAAGACATATTCGTGCCAAACTTCAGCAGACTTGTTATTTTAATAGGGAAGGACGGACAGAAGCACATCGCTAGAGTGTCTAAAAGTAATCAACTATCAATAGCAGATGTAGGTACTTTATGGGGTCATAGACCGATATTTCGATGCGTAACACATGGAACGACGAAGTGAATATACCCTCATATTGTGGGAGGAGGATATACAAATACTTTAGAGTCCCCGCAACACAATGTTGGTGATGTTATTTTCATAAAAAATTGGCAAGAAAAAACGCTCGACCGAAAACCACTTGAATAAAATCAATTTAATTTTTTTTGGTTTTTTATATTAAAATGTTGCTACATTTTTATAAATTTGTCGATTATTTTCGATAAAGTAAACAAAAAAAAAATGTGATCCCTAGAAAAAATATTTAAAATTAAAAAAAAAAATAATTAATTAATATCAAAAAATCGGTGATAGGATATATTCCCCACGGACATTACCCTCATAACGGAAATGGGGATTATGATTATTCATCACGGTCATAATCCCCATAATAAATGTGGGGACTATGACCGTTTCCAAAACGGTCACAATTCCAATGAGGATTACGTCCGTTCCAAAACGGTCACAATGCCAATGAGGATTACGTCCGTTCCAAAACGGTCACAATGCCAATGAGGATTACGTCCGTTCCCTGTTGGGATTACGACAGAATTTTTTTCGGTCATAACTTCATTCACATTATGGGGAGTAAGTCCAAACCAATTTTAGTAATAATCTCCGTTTTCTGCAGAAAGTGTGGGTTTAGCGAAGCCGCTGAATTAATTTATGGAGTTTGTAATCCCTAAGCCCGGCCGTAGGGCGGCTACGCAGAAAAACTTTACAGGCAAAAAAAAAAAACAAGTGAGAGTGTTACATTCGGCTGTGTCAAATCTTTCATACCCTCCAAAATGTAAAAAACAATATAAAAACAAAAGTTCAGGAGCGTCGTTTTTGTTGGGGGGGGGGGGGGAGGGTGGGTGACGTTGGTGGGTGACGTTGGTGGTTGACGTTAGGAGGGGGTTAGAGCAAAAGTACAAAAAACGCTGCAAAAAATGCCCTTTTTCTTAGGTTGGTTTAGTTCTATAAGGGGGAAGTTGTTTCCACTTGGTCCGATTTTGCCCATTTCCTTACTTAAACTACCTAGGAATATAAGACATATTCGTGCCAAATTCCGAAAGTCTATCTCTTTTATTTTGGACTGTATCGTGTCCTCAACAGACGGACAGACAGACGGACGGACGGACGGACATCGCTAGAATGTCTTAGAATCGATCACTGATCAATAAAATATATACTTAATGGGGTCCTAGACCGATACTTCGATGCGTTACACACGGAATGACAAAGTGAGTATACCCCTATACTGTGGCTGAAGGGTATAAAAAAAACAATTGTTGGGATTATGACCAACTAGTAACGGAAATGGGGATTATGTCATATCACTGAAAAAATCATATTGATATTAAAAAAAAAACAATAAAATAAAGTAAAAACTGTTGCAATGGTGAAAAATTAGTGTAAATTTCAACGATTGAGTTTTCGGCTGCCGCCTTTGTTTTTCGCCAATACTCTCTCATGACCGAGACCGTCAACCGCTCCGACATTGTTGTGCGGGAACTCTTAAACAAGAAAATAAATGTAAAAAAAAAAAAATTTTAAACAAACAAAAAATTAATGAAGCGTTCCACACCAAATTTCCAGTGAAAAAATAAAATATGTCGCGACCTTAGGACAACAAGATTCAATTTGTGCCTATTTCTTTAAGCAAATAGGACCTTGTTGTCCTAAGGTCTCGATTTTTATTTTCTTGGGTTCGGACCCCATGGGTCCAGCCCCTGTTAATTCGAGACCCAATTGGGTCCTTTAAGGGTCCCCATAGATTTTGATCCAAAACTTGTGTCCGTTTCGCTCTACCTTGCTTAGTTTTTGAGATACGGTAATAAGGGGTCTGATAGGGTCTTGAGAATCTTAAAAACCGGATAACTCAAAAACTGTTAATCGGAGGGCTTCCGGGTATTTTGCTGAAGTGTTCTACAAGTCAAGAGCTACAAAAATGCCGTTGGATTTTTTCTCGTGTTGGCAGTATTTACCGAGATATGTGCATATATAAAATCTCGGGAATTTCAAATTTTAGATCTGAAATTAGGGTCTTGAAACCCCGACATATATGCAGAGCTAGGCTATTCCATATTTTTCTTTGTAGTCTTTCTTTTGAAAATTTCATCCGTTTCGCTCTATCTTGCTTAGTTTTCGAGATATCGCCATTTTGAATTTTTAACTAAATTCTAAGAAGTTATTTACTAAATTCTCAGAAGTTATTAACTAAATTCTAAGAGTACACTTCTTTAATTTAAATAAGAGAAATACGATGATGTTTTTTTTAGTAAATTTTAACTAAATTTGAACTAAATTGTTTTTTAAGAAATATGTATTAAAAATAAAGATACGTTTCTTAGATTGTAAATGAACTAAGCTTTGTTCTTCATAGTTAAGAAAATTTCTCATTTTTTAGTTAAATTTAACTAAATTTAAGGAAAATTCATGATAAATTTTCAAAGACATTTTTTCCTTAATTTTAGTTATGTCTTTTTTTTCAGTGTAGATTAATATTTTGCATGATAATCTGAAAGTAAGTACAGGGGTTGATGGTTCGATTCCCATTAGAGCTTGTTCGCGGTCTTGTTGCTAAAAAAAAATTAGTATTATAAACTTTTTTTTAGGCTGTACCATTCTATAGGGTATTTAATTATGCTAGTGACTGTTTCATTGCGACTTACTTTAGGTTTGAAATTTTAAGATTTTGACAAAAATTAAAACCAAAATAAAAACAAAAGTGGGCATTTTTTATTATTTATTTCTGGACAATTTTTCGTAATGAAAAATTACCCAATTTTTTATTTCGAAATTTTGCTCAAAAACTATTGGGTTATTTTTCGTATGAAATATGCCCCAAATTTGTATGAAAAATTTTTGGGCGAAATTTCATTTTCTTTTTTGGGCGATTTTTCTTTGGACGATTTTGCCTACAGCCGCTGATTTACACGAAAAATAAATTTACACGAAAAGGCCGGGTAAGTTCGGTAAAAAAGGAAATAAGGTTATTCTGTCAAGAACTCTTCCATTTCATGTGTGGTCCACAGCGTTACCTACACTCTAATTAAAATGATTTCAGTTTCCAACTACAAATTGGGTAAACTTACAAAGAAGAGGTTGAAAAGATTGTTACCATCATTTCTAACCCTGCATTACAAAGTACCCAATTGGTTCTTGAATAGACAAAAGGATATTATTGATGGTACCAATTGACATCATCCAATTTGGACTCTAAATTGCGTGACGATTTGGAACGTTTAAAGAAGATTCGTTCTCATCGTGGTCTCCGTCACTATTGGGGTCTCCGTGTCCGTGGTCAACATACCAAGACTACTGGTCGTCGTGGTCGCACCGTTGGTGTATCCAAGAAGAAGTAATTCTACTTAAAAATATTGGAAATTTACTCAACTTATAGTAGCATATTTTTTGAATTTGTTGAAATTTACCCAATTTATGGTAGGAAACTGGACAAATTTTTTTCAGGTGTACGTTAACGCTGTGGAACACACTTAATATAACATTGGATTTACAAATGTATGTTACTTATCCTCTTTGAAGTTTGTTAAATATGTATTTCATCAATAAATCAATTCAGCGTAAATTTTTCAAAACCACATTTCGAACTGTATGAAAAATATAATCTACAAAACTACTCATTCGATTTCAAAAATGTCTTCACCAAAAATGTCTTCTTCGAAAATTTTATAATTGTTGCGTTTCAGTAGAAAAAATTAAATATAAAGCGACCCAGGCAGAAACTGCCAACCGTTCCAAAGAAAAAGTCTCGGCAAAGCACTTTATTTTTTGTGTAGAAGGTAGTATGAATTCGAAAAAGTGCTTTCCAAGCGCTTTGCCAATGTTTTTCTATTTAAATCCTTTCAAAGTATACATTTTTTATTAAAATTTATTAATTTTTATAACAATTGGAACATTTTTTATTTCCCTGCAGGATAAGTGGCCGGTCCTTGATAGTTCTCATGATATGTCACTTATACAGAATGGCCTACATATTACAAACTTGACACCTTTTATATACAAACACCTGTTTCTTTCGTGAGGAAGTGTCTTAAACTCCGGATACATACCCGTTTCGGTTCAATACACCACTTTTTTCGGGACTTTTCCAAATTTTTTCCTAAAAGCATTTTTAATAAATTTTTTATTCCAAAACGCAAAGAAAACTGCAAACAAATTTTTCCAGGACTTAGAAAATTGTTCAAAGTTTGTTCAAAATTTTTTTATCCTAATAAATGAGTCTATAAATTTTTTTATCCTAATTTAATAAATTTCTTTATAAAATAAACACCAAAAAAAGTTGTGTCTTATGGATTTATGTATACAATTTAGATATGTCCCATTTTTTTGTTCTAAAAGAGCTATAATAGTACCATATTTTTTGTTTTTAAAGTGCTTTCAAAGCGCTTTAAAATAGCAACGGCATACAGTTTACCGTACTAAACTGTGATGCTTTCCTAGCACACAAGCGACCATAAAAGGTACTTTGCCAGCGCTCTCCCGTTTGTATTTTTCTGCCTGGGGATTTTATGCAAAAATTTCTTAATTTTTACTATGTTTGACCACGCCTATATCGCCCATTTTTTTCGAAAAACTAAAACTTTCGGTCCACGATTTGTTAGTTTCATATAGGATAATAAGCTCTTTAAGTTTGACCTTGTTCCAACATTATTATTTTTTTCTCAAAATTTTCTTTTTATGAATTTTTTTTACTCAATTATTTTTTCCTCAAAATTTGTTCACTCAAACTTTGATTCATTCAAACTATTTTTTTACTCAAAATATTTTCCACTCATTATTTGTCATTAAAATTTAGTTTTTTTCAAAACTTCCTGATATCTCAGGATTATTACGATGCAAGTATTAAATATTACCGATAACGATGTTTCGGTTGGGTCTCCTATGTTCTTATAAAATAATTAGAGTAGAACTCACAACTTTATGTAAAGTCTTTCCAGACTAAGGACATACGATGTTTCTATAAAAAGTATGCAATATAAAACTTTATTTGTTGGTTGTCTAAAAAAAAAAACACAGAGATCAAAAAATTCTATGTTTATAAAACTATCATTATTGTATGTTCTAAGGTTACAGTTATTTCTTCAATGTTTTTATTATTATCAATAATATGTAGATTTTGTTTTTGCTTTTTATGTTTCTTATTTTTTTATCAGAATTTTCAATTGCCCTGAAATGGAAAAGTTAACTATAAATTTTTTATAAATAATTTTATACACATGATAGTTTTTTTAGCAAGAACTTTAGAATTTATGTTTGGGGTACCTTGTTATAAACGAAATCATTATTTATGTATTTATTTTGTTATCTAACTTGTCTGCTCACATTTTAAACATATTTTCCCACCCCCTTTCCTAACGTAAGGTGAAATAAGAAACAAAATACTTTAAAATGTATCAACGATTCCTTATTACACAGTGCAACACATTTTTTTTAAGAACTGCAACAAAACTATATTTTATTTTCAAGAATCGGGGGAAAAAAATTGATTGCAATTGAATTAAAGGGCACAGGATTTTTCTTTAATCTTCGTTTTTTTTTTGTAATTTTTATTGTTAAAATAATCAACAATTACTAACAATTTTGTTAAGCAAAATTTAAAAAATATTTTACCCACAAATTTTTAGGTGTAAATTTATATTAAAATTTGGCTCACGATTCTCAGCTGATTTGTTTAAATTCCCTGCTGTAGTTAAAAATCGCTTCAAAAAAAAAAAAAAAAAAGGAAAAATTCTCGGATTCTGAGACAGTTTTAAAAAGTATCAGATTCTAAGACAGTTTTCTGAGACATTTGTCTAAACAAGATTCTGATTCTGAGACATTTGTCTATACACTCAAAAAAATAAAACTGTAAAGTTAGCAAAAAATTTAGTTAAATTTAACTAAAAAAACACCTGATTTTGAACCTACTAAATTTCTAGTTAATTTAACAAAAAATATTTAGTTAACTTTTCGTAGAATGAATGTAGAAAAAAAAAACGTAACTTTAACTAAAAATTCAGCTGAAAATTTCGTAACATTTTTTATTAGTTGAATTCAGCTAAACTTTTTGTAAAAAATTTTAAGTTTGGTAAATATTGGTTTTAAACACTAACACTTCACTTATTTTTTCTTTTTTTTTTCACAGCATTAAGTTCAGCTTATGTAGGACTTATGAGATTTGCATAGGAGGCTACACAAGAAATGTTTAAAATTTTTCACTTGACAAAAATGTTACAAAAAATCAGCAAATTTATTAGTAAAAATTCGTAAACTCAGTTTTAAAGTCAACAAAAAAAATTAATTCAAAATTTGTACAAAACTAGTATTTTCGTAAATTGAACTTAACTAGAAAAAGTAGTTAAAACGCTGATTTTAACTAAAAATTTGCTAAAAAGCCAGTAAACTCGAGTTAACAAAAAAAAAATTGTTAATTTTACAGTTTTATTTTTTTGAGTGTAGAAGTTTATCGGATTTTGAGACATTTTTCCTGTAGAAAAAGTCTCATATTTTGAGTCATGTTCTCTATAGAAAAGGTCTCAGATTCAAAGACATTTTTTCTTAAAGAAATATTCTCTGATTGTGAGACATTTTACCCGCAGAAAAAGACTCAGATTTTGAGACGTTTTTTCTCCAGAAAAGTAGGACTACTAAGGGTTAAGGGTTAACAATGGGAAAAATACAACTCTGTTAAAAGTTAAGATGGATTAAATTTCTGCCAAATGAATACAACACGAATTGATGGTGAATACGGGTCATTCAACACAAAGAGGAGTAATTCCAATTCTTAATTTCTTCAAAAGTTTCATTTAAATGGCTAATTTTAATCTGACACACATTAAGTGTGTGGCAATCGAAGGAATGCTGATGATGGATGGGTGGCATCTTCCGAAAGCTGTCGAGATCTCCACTTAGCCTGTGTTGTCACTTGATTTTTTTCAGATTTTCTCATTGTACAACAATTATTATTTCTCAGAAATAATTAATATGGACTCAAACCGAACTAAATAAAAATTCAGTTATAAAATATACTGTCCAACAATATATAAACACAATCAATATTTTTTTCACCAAAAATTTTGGGTTCATTAAATTTTTTTTAACAGTAATTTGTTTTTCGTGAAAAAAAAATATTTTTTTTTTTTTTACCAAAACTAATTTTTCACCAAGTCTAAGCTTTTCGCATAAAAATTTTCCATTTGTTTATCAAATGTACATAAAACAAGTGAGAGTATTATATTTTTGGTGCCGATTTTTTTATACTCTCCAAAATGTAAAAACACTTTTTTGCACTTATTTTTGCACTCACTTACGAAATGTACAGCTCTTGGTTTTCTAATGGGGTCCTCGACTGAAATTTCAAATCGTTTTGCATGGAATAGCAAAGTAATATAACATTTTTTTTTCTAAAAAAAACTTTGCTTTGGCAAGTACACCAAAATCTTCCGCAAAACATTATCATGATTTAATGTTTTGGGCAAGAGTATAAAATTCGCAGGCATTTTAACATTTCAAAAGCAGACACAAATTAAATTATAAATTATTACAACCTCAACTTGCGTTTGCTATAACCGGTTGTGACAACTGACACTAAAATTTTTTAAAAAAAGTTTTAAGTTACGCTTGCTGCAATTGCATACGGTTGGTACTATCGTAACACAGTTGCGGCAACCGTAAACTTGTTACATCAACCATACAACGGTTCTGTCAACCTCATTCCAACCGATTTTTTTATGTGAGTGTATCAAATATATTTTTCTGTAAAAAAGTAATTGGTACGGCATGCATTATGCAAATGTTATTTTTTATTATTTTTGTAAAATAATAGACAACAAAAAATCTGAATAAAAAATGTTTTCAAATTTCGTTATTTGTTAAAAAAAATTCTATGCATTTAAAATTATGTACATCAGCGTCAGTTATATCTATTTTTTTACGAATAAAACAAAAGTTACAGCTTAAATATTAATGCAAATGTAAATTGTGAAACAAAATGACAAAATCATCAACAAGTACCGTTATTGTTTTTAATATATTTTGGCCCGGTCAAAAATCCCATAACGAGTTTTGAAGACAAATGCTTTAAGTATTAAATAAAACATGTACACTAGGGTGGGTCGATGAAATGCATATTTGCGAATCTCGTGTACTAATAGCAAAAACTCGACGCGCATTTTCGAGCTGATAACGGGAAAAATCATGAAAAAATTTTAGGAGGGTACTTTTAGGCCTCTACAAGCGGTTTTAGTTCGCGGTTTTTGGAAAAAAAATATTTTTTTTGATTTTTTAAAAATATTTTAAAAATTAAGTAAAATAATGCTTATTACAAAACAATATCCAAACAAAATTTATCTCGCCAATTTTAGCCCGTGGATGCGTTTTTATATCCAGAAAAGTTCGATTTATATATAGAAAAAAAAAATATTTTTTATTTCATAATAGCACTCAAATGGTGCATAAGGCCTTATGCACCATTTGAGTGCTATTATGAAATAAAAAATATTTTTTTTTCTATATATAAATCGAACTTTTCTGGGTATAAAAACGCATCCACGGGCTAAAATTGGCGAGATAAATTTTGTTTGGATATTGTTTTGTAATAAGCATTATTTTACTTAATTTTTAAAATATTTTTAAAAAATCAAAAAAAATATTTTTTTTCCAAAAACCGCGAACTAAAACCGCTTGTAGAGGCCTAAAAGTACCCTACTAAAATTTTTTCATGATTTTTCCCGTTATCAGCTCGAAAATGCGCGTCGAGTTTTTGCTATTAGTACACGAGATTCGCAAATATGCATTTCATCGACCCACCCTAATGTACACTCAAAAGATAAACTTCTTAAATTAATGTTTTTTAACAAAAAAAATTTTTGTTTTGGTCAATCGAAGTTAATATTTTTTTTGTAATTTTCCAATTTTTTTTCGTAAATATCAAAATTTCCAAGGTAATTCTACAAAAAAAAATCTAGTAAAGTCACTAGAATTCGTCAATTATGTTGTAAATTACAAATTTTATTGGTAAAAAGCTCGTAAATTTACAAAAAAAAATTTGTAATTTTTACTAGGAAAGTTCGTAAATAAGGAGGTAAAAAAATTAAAATTACTTAAGGTGGTATGACACACAGAAAATAAAATCAAAAAATTCAAGTCAACAAACAGCAATTGTGAATGTCTTATACTGATATCAACAAAACATTTAGTAAAAACGGCATCCCGTTAGTCAATAATACAAAAATTCGATTTTATTTTCAGCAAACTACGTCAAATAATTTTATTTCAAAATCAAAGGAAAATTTCAACAAATCGTTAGTGACAGTTTGTCAATAAGACAAAGAAAAATATTTGTTTAACTTTCAAATAACCCGTTTGTTATTAATGTTCAATAATTTGTAAATAAAACAGATTTTTTTCAACTATTAATGTCAATAAACGACTTTGTCAAATAAAAGTCATATTTTCAACAATTTAAATCAATAAATATAAAGAACTTTGTCAATCTAACAAAATCGTAATTTTTTTTTTAACAATTGCTGTCTAAAAAGAATGTGGTAGCTTTTGTAAAGTATAAAACAAAAACACAAACATACTATAACGACAACATGCTCTCTCTCGTCGTGTAGTTTGTTTTTTATTTGTGCCTGTACTTCTTTTTAAAAAAGCAGACAATGAAAAAAGAAGACAATAAAAACAAGTAGAAAAGTTAAATTCTACTTTGGCGAATCTATGAATACCCTCCACAATGCCTTCTTTAACGGATAGTACATTTTTAACGTGAAAAATAACAATTTTGATTAGAAATATTTTATTTTGAGTAAAAAACTCTTTTTGTCATTTAAAAAAAAAAAGAAAAATTACTAATTTTTTTTTTTGAGTGTACAACTTTTTTCGAGTGACATTTGTAAAAAAAAAAAATTTTTTTTTGAGTGTAAAATTTTTTTTGAGTGTAAAGTTTTTTTCGAGTGTAAAATTTTTTTCGAGTGAATTTTTAAGTTACAAATGCTTTTAAAACTAAACAAGTTTAAAAAGCATTGCTATAAAACTTAACAAGTTTGAAAAGCATTGCTATGTTACCACCAATGCTTTTAAAACTTGTTTACCACGTGGCATTTAAGATGAATCCAATCTGAAATTCGGGGTTTTGCTTATAACTTTTGAACCACTGGACCGATTGAGCTGAAATGTAATACCAAACAGACCAGTGGAAGATATTTGCTACGTTTCAGCAGTTTCATTAGTGTCTTTCGAAAATTATCGTACTTTTTATCTCGTAAATTCGCGAAAAACCCTTGCCGAAATTTACTCTTTTGCTCATAACTTTTGAACCACTGAGCCTCTGTAAAGTCTTTCAAAAGTTACCATGTTTTCTACGGACGGGCAGACAGACAGACAGACATACAGACAGACAGACAGACGGACGGACGGACGGACATCGATCGACTTAAAATCGATCGAGGATCATGATATTTCGATGTGTTACAAATGGAATGACAAACTTATATATACCCTCTATCACTAGAGTGGAGGGTATAAAAACTATATGAATTTAGTTTTATCAGAGCTAGCAAGGGGTACGACAGCAATTGGAATTATTTCATAAAAAATATTATTAAAAAATGTATTTCGAAAACAAATTAATCTTTTTATATAAACATTTTGTTTTGTTAACTATTGTTTTGTTTTGTTTTTGCCTTTATATTTTTGGAATAATTTTTTTACAGAATTTGCTTTCCAAGTTATGTTTGTCTAAAACTAAACTAAAAAATGTGTATATAAAAAAGAAAGAAATAAAAAACAAACGAAAAAAAAGAATTTTCAACATAAGACAAAAACGGTAAAACGATAAAAGTAAAATACATTCTTAAGTGTTATAAGAAAGAATATTGACTAACAAAATACTTACTCACAATGGGCCTTATGGCCTCCGAGTGAACTCGCCAAATGGCGAGCGCCCATCCAACCTAACCTAACAAAATACTTTTGTTTAATTTCAATATTAATATTCTCTTACATTTATCTCGATTTTTAATCAATTTATTTTTAATTTTTTTTCCTATAAAAAAAGTTTTAATTTGTCAATACAACTAATACTATTGGTTGATATCACAAATTCGTTTGTTGAATTCCTGTACCATATCAACAAATGACGTTTGTGTTTGTTGAATTTCTTTGTTGAAAACAAAATTTTTTTTTTTTTTTTTCTTTTGCTAGATCAACAAATTACGTTTTGTGTTTGTTGAATTTCTTTGTTAAAAAAAAATTTAAGATTTTGTACCTTTGTCAAAACAAATAATAATTTAGGAGAACTATTACAAACTCATTTATCAATTGTTTTTTCAACAATTAATATTTACAAACGTTAGTTGATATTACAAATTTCCGTATAGGAGCACTTTCAGTGAAAAATTTAATTGTATTCACAAATATGGGGGTCAATATAATAATTCGTTTTTTTCTGTGCACTTGCTAGTTTCTATATTGGATTTTTTTAGGATTGATCGAATAAAACAACAAATGCGAGAAAGAACAAGAAATACAAAAAAATAAAAACAAATAAAAAACAAAATATCTAAAAAATGCCCGAAACAAATGTAAAACCGCTTCATTCGAGATAAAGCTAATAAAATTGGCAACACTGTTAACATTTATTCTGGAAATGTCAATTTTTTTGTTTAAAATTTTTTATATTTATGTTCACAGTCACTGCAAAATTATCGATAACACACGTATATTTTATGACGTTTTAAGTTCTTTTCATAACATTGTCATACTCTTTACACTTGGTCAGTTTTCCTATGAAAATATATTTGCACTGTTCTCCAAAATATAAAAAATACAAAAACTATCATAACACCTTTAGGGATTACATACTCCATGCATTAGACCCACCCTCTCTGCAAACTCAAGCTATTTTGGATAGCAGGCCTTTGTTAAACATAAAAACTTGATCGCACAAAGACCTGCTACCCTAGAAAACTTTTTTTGCGCGGAGGTGGGGTTTAATGCATGGATTTTGGAAACCCTAAGCCCGGCCAAAGGCCATCTAATTGTAAAAACTTTTAAATATTGTTAAAAAAAAATAATATTAGTAGGTGTTATTATTTTTTTGGGTGTTATGACATAAATTCAACATTTTGATAATTGGGTAATATTACATTTTTTTTTTGATAATTTATGTTAATTTAAAAAAAAAAAATATTGTTAAAATACCCCATAAAAATGGTCACATCGTCCAAAAAAATTTTGCAGCAACAACTTACACACATATTTCTTTGGTAGAATGACTTTTTTAAATTGGGCGATATGACCTTGGGTCAGGCGCGGATCCAGGCTGTGGGTTTGGTGGGGGGGGGGGGGAGGGTAATTTTTTTTTACTCAAAATTTTTTTTCCAGGGACCCTCATTTCGGATTTGAATCATTAGTTAAGGTTTTTTAGTGTTTACCTCTTGTTTACTTTGATTTTTCTATAGAAACATTTACAAATATTAAAAACTAATTCCAATATAAAAGGTTTAAAAACTTAAAAAATCTTTAAAATTTGGAAAATGTCTCATTAAGAAATTCTCAGGTCCTTGTTTTGATTGCAAAAGACCCAGATGCTGAATTAAATTTTCCAATAGAAAATATGTCAGATTTCAAAAAAAGTTTACTGATTTTGAAATTTTTCTAAATCATTAAATTAAAGGGACATTTTATGATTCTGACACATTATCCCAATAAAAATATTTTAATGTTCTGAGGCATTTTGCTACAGAAAAGTTTTTAGAATTTACAAAATTCGTGCTATATAAAAATTTTTAGATTTTGATACACTTTCATATTGAAAATTTACAGATACTTTTGCAATTTTCCCACCAAAAAATTTCACAATCTAAGAAATTTTCTCAGATTCCAGAATACTTTTCCCTAAAGTCTTAGTAGTCTAAAGCATTTTTTTCTATAAAAAAGTCTCAGACTCTAAAACATATTTTCTAAATAAAAACTGAGAAATTCTGAGACATTTATCCTGAAATTTTTTTCTAGGATTCTAAAAATTTTTTTCTACAGAAAAGGTCCAGCTTTTGCTATTAAAAAGTCTTAGATTCTTAAATATCTTTAAAACAGAAATAATCACAGATTCTGAGACATTATCTGAGAATCTGTGACGTTTTTCTTTTAAAAAAGTTTTGCATTATGAGACATTTTATAAATAGAAAAAATCAGAGATTCCAAAATATATTTCCTATAAAAGAATTCGCATATTCTGTGTTTTTTTTATAGAAAAAGTCTCAGATTCTAATAATTTAAAGATTCCGCGACTTTTTCCTATAAAAAATTCAAAGATTCAAAATTATTTTTCCTAAAGAAAAATTTTTGGTATTCTTGGACATTTTTCATTTTTCACATAATTTCCCTTTCTTTTCTTTTTACCCATCTTCTTCACACATTTTGTCAAAAGAAGAATTATTAGATTTTTCTAATAAAAAAATTCTCAGATTTC